>OY748293.1:21347412-21547944 GCA_963556515.1 Nudaria mundana | reverse complement strand
GCCCGCAAAACACAGGCGTGTGCATTTACAGCGAAGAAATCCAAGGGGATTTCAATCCAAGGGGATTTCAATCCAAGGGCATTCTGAAGAGAGGGTAGGGGAAGGAAAGGTCCTTCCCCTACCCTCTCTTCAGAATGCATTATTACCAATGAAGGACAACCTTGACATCCTTGGCATACACGTTCGTCGAGAGCTCAACAATAAAAACTAAATCGAAAGATGTATAGGGCTAGCTTCGCGGAAACTAGGAATACTGAATAAGGTAAAGAGATTCTTTACACCGGACCAGAGGTGTCTGTTGTACAAGACGCAGATTAGACCCTGCGTCGAATACTGCTCTCACCTCTGGGACGGCTCCGCGAAGTATCTGCTGGACGCTCTCGACGCTATGCAGCGACGGGCTATCCGTATTATAGGTTGTCCGGAGGTAACGGGAAGCCTTGAGCCGCTAGCTCAGCGCCGAACAATAGCTTCCTTGACCGCATTCTACCGTATTTACCACGGCGAGTGTTCTGAAGAGCTCTTCAATCTGATCCCACCCTCTTCCTTCCGATCCCGAACAACGCGTCCCGGGCAGAGATGCCACTCCCACACAGTGGATAGAATGTTCGCGAGAACCGAGCGTTTTAAACGTTCGTTTTTCTGCCGAACGGTAGTTGTGTGGAACGCCTTGCCTGTGCACGTGTTTCCTCCCACATATAATCCTGGGTTCTTTAAGCGGAGCGTGAAGAGGCACATCAGTAGGTCGTCAAGTTGAGGGCCACTATCTATAGTATTGTATGCTGTGAGAGTGGCCCACAATCGCTAGACGTCGTCACGACTTACCACCAGGCGGGCAGCGTCAATTTGGCGAACCCAATATAAAAAAAAAAAACATAGAATAGGAATTTATGAGTATTTCATAGCTTTTGGAGAGTGGGGCCAAATATTGCATTGTTCTTTAGCGTCGGTGTCGTTAGTAAAACGAAAAGTAACTCAAACCTAGGTGGAGTTACGTTGTAGTTGCATAAATAACTTCGTTCCTGACGGGGGTCCCCCGACCGCACAATTTTTATGTATATTTTTTTTTATTTTCCCCAAATTGTCTTGCGATTAAAGGTCACTCTCACGGCACGCAGTGCAGTGCCAAAGTGCCTCTTTACGCTCCGCTAAGAAAGCCCAGAGTTGTCTGTGGGGGAAATAACACGTTGCGCACGTGTTTCATACCACTATTGTTCGGCAGAGGAACGAACGATGTTCTCCACTGTGTGACAGAAGTTGTTGGTACAATACTCTATAAATCAGCCGAAGGGTTGACTTTTGATACCTTTAGTAGTAGATAAAGCCCCGTTTAGATATAGAGTTACAATTAATTCACAGAAACCAGTGTGTTATATTAAAAGTCCACGCAAATTCTTATATACTCGAACTTCGCTTGGAATTTTGACCTATTTCAGTAGAAACTCCAAAAATCTCGCTCGACACTCCGTAATAGCACTACATGGAAGTAGGGTTAGCTGTTTAGTAGTCACTTTATACGATAGCTTCTTTACAAAAACAATACAGTAAGCCTAGAAATGATAAATAAATATTTAGGACAATTCATACAACGTCATCTAGTTTCAAACTAAGCAGAGCTTGTGATATGAGTACTACATAAACTGACATAAATACTTATATACATTTTTTTTGTAAATACATACATATTATACATAGGAAACATCCAGACTTTGGTACAAACGTATGTGTCATCACACAAAGTTTGTTCCGACTGGGAATCGAACCCGAGACTCCGGCGTCGAAAGCGGATGCACTACCGACCACACCACTGAAGCAGTCAATACAAATACAATATTATTTAACTCGCTTAAGTGAAATATGCGTTCATGACATTCATACATTTAAGTACACCACTATGTACGGAACACGCCACGAAAATTTAATTAAAATAAATAGAAGTGGTTTCTAATGTAATACATGTGTGACCACCCGACTGTGCCCATTTAAAACGACAATTACTATAATTGCTTACAGCAATACAGTTTGTGGGAAAATGTGGCGTATGCGATGTGCAATTTCATTGTTGTGTTTTTAAATTATTAGTATTGTCACAGAATAGGGAATAGTACTGGTATTGTTTCCAGTTATTGTATTGTAGAAAATATAAGTCTCTGTTTCGGTAAACGAAAAATAACATGTCCATGCCTTTGCAGAAGGAAGTCAATTATGAAACCTTTTTGAGATCTTTGTACGGTCCATTTTTTAGCAGTGCGTTGGTCTTAACTTGTCTGAACAGCTAGACTAACGGATTCCAAGTCCAGGGCATCAAGTTTACAATCAATAATACATCTACTAGGCAGACGTTAATATCTAGTAGTAATCAATGTTACAGTTTATTTTAAATAGATTGTCATTTGTATTTATTAACTTTCTAACAGTAGTTTATATAAATTATAACTGATCCGAACGTAACTATCATAATATTATTTTTTAGCAATAACTCTTTAATACCTCACATAGCACAAAAACACATAGTTAACAAAATTTATGTAAAACATCTTGTAATTTTCAAAAAGAAACGTAGTGGTCTTTGAGACACTACCATCGCTGTACGGTTACTGATTTCATCAAGAGAAATGTACTTATTCTGACGTATTTTGTTGTGGTCCTAAGGTGGCTTGTGGTTTAGTGTGTATTCGTTTTTGTTATAAAACCGCGCAGTTACCGGGTACGAGGTTGGAAATGAACCGGCCCACCTCCCAGGGGCGACGTTTAAGACGACTAAGTAATTGTCCGAGGGATGGGAGCGTTTACACGACTACTTTAACTTACTGTTGCTGTGAATTTTTCTGTCAATCTTTTCATATAATTGCATGTATACATTTCAGTGTTAAACATTACACAAGGTACGGTTAATCAATCCATGATTATGGTGGTATCTTTGATTTTGGTACGACGATATTTTTTTTGTTGTATTATACACTTTTTTTTGAATTTGACACGAGACCAATGTACATTCGTCCACATTTAGTCTTAAGTCTTAAGTCAATTATTTGAAATGAGTGACCGAGAGTTTTATTGCTAGGTTCTTTCTCTCGGTTCTACTTATTGCTTTGTGAATCTGGCAGTACATGTAAATATAGAAGCAATGACACTTTTATTTTAAGTACTTACTGACGTTTGGAGGGGCTCGTGGTCTAGTGGTAACCGACAATGTTAACACATTGCAAAGGTTAAGCAACATCGACTCAGGCCGGTCTTAGGATGGGTGACCATTTCTTAATACATTGAGACCCCTCCGTGCCTCGGAGAGCACGTTAAGCCGTCGGTCCCGGTTGTCATACTAACATCTATGGCAGTCGTTAGGGGTAGTTGGAGCCCTAAATCAAAAATCCGACCGGTCTAACTGCAGAACTTCGATATCGCCCATGGGTTGTGAAGGTCAGATGGCAGTCGCTTCACGGAAAATATCGAAGTTCAGCCGAATCGCAGTTAGACTGGAAAGCCGACCCCAACTGAGTTGGGAAAAGGCTCGGTGAATGATGACTGACGTTTGTAAGAGCCATTTAATGACCTTTACAAATAAATAAATCATTTCATTTCACGAAGCCCCATTTATATGTCAACAAAATCAAAAGCCACGGTTTTATACGACTATTTATGTTGGTGTTTAAAACCTCGGACTGCTGAAATACTATTTAGTTTGAAATAAAAATATAATTTTAGATGTCTTGGGCTAGTGTTGTCTTGGTCAGTAGGTAAAACGTTTCTTCTGGAAAGGGAACAGTCGCTGCTTCACGACTATAGTTTCTACGATCATATTGTGAGGTTATTTGAACAAAATTATTTACAATAAGAATTACAATATACATAATGTACGAAAATATTGACATAACAAAATATCGTTTAAAAAATCCTCCGCGTCATTGCCGACAGGGAAGGTTCCCAGAATGGTGGCTGTGTTGCCACAGAGTATTTATTAATTTTTCTGTAATACACGGTAACTGTCGGTAACGGCACTATTTCCCGGCCTATTACATGAAACGAGCAAATATTTTTATGTAGGTAAGAGGATAAGAAAAATTCGCACAAAGGGAAAGCAACACAAATCAATAAGTTGAATAGGTATAAGTTACCCATTAATTGAAAAGCTTCAAAGGACAGAGTTAATTAAACCAGACTCAACACACGGTCGACACAGAGGGATATAAGGGAAGGGCAGGCAATGTAAACACACAGCTTAATAACTATTGGCCTGTATTATGTTTGCATTACGCCACACTGATTCTAAGTTATTTGAAGAGTGTTATTTAAGTTATAATCAATTGGGTGTGAGCTAATATTGCCAGGTTCTCTACTCACAGGATTTACATAAGTACTGCCTTGAGAACCTGGCATTAAATGTAGAATCGACGTTCTTAATAAGTATAGCTTTGTGACCTACATAAACAAAATAATATATATGACTTTGACTTTAAATGTTGTAAAATTAATGGCATATAAACATCTAAAATATATAAAGGTGTTTTATTCACAATCTTAGAGTCAGACGGATATTGCTAGTGGCTATGCTTTTAATGTGCTGGGAATCTTCTTCAAATAAATGGGTCTTCAAGTATTATTTTTTTTGTATTTCACTCATTTATTTTATATTGTATTCAAACACAAGGCCTTTCTCTAACAGTATCGTATCGTAGCTCACTGGTCAGAACATTCCCCCTGTCAGGGAAAGGCCGTGGGTTCGAATCCTGCCGATGACATCAGTTTTTGTGTATTATTTACAATTTCTTTCTTAATATATCATGAAGTTTAGTTGGTACAAGTCTAACATACCCCCGCTGTCACCATTGACGCTAATAACTCACGGTGGGGGTAATTTCACAAGTATCCTACACGTTAAAAACAAGGGTAGGTACTTAACTTAGTAACAAGTCAAGTTAGTGCTGACAATAACTAGATCAAATGTTACATAATTTCCTTCACTTTTAGGATTCTGTGCCCAATGGTTGAAAACGATCCTATTACTGAGACTTCAACGGTCTGTCTCCAGGCTGTATCTCATGAAACGTGATAGCTGGACAGTTAAAAATTATATGTATTTCGGTTGCTGGTAAAACAACAAGAACCAAAAACAAACAGATAGAAAAACATACATCACGCATGAGTCCTCGAAGGGGTAGGCAGAGGTGCATTACACACCTACTCTTTACCAGTATTTCTTTGGTCCCACGTTATAGGTAGCATATTGCAATTACCGGGCATTCTGTAATTCAAACCAAATTTCCTACAGCCAGGACAGGTGCTATATTCTCGTACCACTAAATAAAACTTCTACAGGCCGAGCGTCTAAAAACAGAATAAACATTATTTTTTTAAGTCAAACTAAGACAAAAAATATGAGATTTTTTTTAGTTATAATTTAGACTATTTTAGGTCAAAACTATGAAAATGTTATAATATACATGTAGTGTCTAATGTTGGATAGTTATTGGAACAGAACACTTTGTGCGCGTGTCCGGCTCGCACATGACCGATTTCTTTTTAATTATTGCTCTCACGCTGTGCGTGTTTGCGACCTTTCCTTGGCAAATGTCCAAAGATCTAACTATATAGGATAATGTTACGAGCACTTACATTTTAACTGCGTCATATAAGGCTTGCTATACCGAATACTATAAAAATATGATTTTATTACATCTGTCATATCATAGAGAGAAAAGTTTTGATTGATTCTATAGTAATTCAGATTATTGTAGACCATTCATTGTTTTATTACTGAAAGAATATGAGCGGTCCTTATTATATTGTGGGTTAGTTAAATAAAAAAAGAACGGAGAAGGATTTAGGTAAAGTATAACTTGGTAAACAAGTAGATATCTATTGAGGTTCTACCACAATCTTGTTTACCAAAAGCTAAGCTATAAAAGCAATATAATATGTTTTCGTTTAATATAGACTTCATCGATGTTCTATCCTCTGCTGATTTTTTTAGTTCATACAAGTCAGTTATTCTTATCTTAGTAAGAAAACATCATATAGTTTAGTTGGCGACTAGCCCACCTTCTCAATAATTCGCACCAAGGTGACATTTGGGAATTGAACAATTGGGAATTGGACATTTTGAAACCGTTGGACATTTTGAGAATTGGACATTCTAACCCTGAACGTCACGAAGAAGTAGTTAGTCAGAGGCATTGGCGCTCTTTTCTCCAGTATCTTTGCTGGTCCCGAGCACTTTTGTCTTTTTTCTTTGGAGTTGCCTAATTGACGCCGCTTGCCTGATAATAAGCCAAGACAACGTTTGGCATCTATGTCTATGTCTGCCAGAGTCCGTTGATTGGCAGGTGCATCAGTCACAGATAGTTTGGATTGGGTCTCTAAGATGTTGGTTGTGGTGGTGGACTCCTATAATAACTTAGTAAATAAATAACATATCGAACTGGAAAGCAGATGGGACTTACTTCAATTAATTAATCAATATGTAGATTCTGTTTGAACTTCAATTGAAATGAGACACAATAACGCAGTCAAGTATGCAAGTGGGTTTTTCCGAAATGACAATCATTCTAAAATAATTATTATCATAATCACAAAAAATCACTTACAGAACTGTTACTCAACTAAACTTTTACAGTTAGTTTTGCAGAAGGAAGAGCATATAAAATATTATTTTAATAGAAGTTGGTGACCCTGATCGAAAATTATGATCTTGGCCCTCGGGCAACAGGGCTCGTCAAATATTTGTTCTCATATTAATTTTATATTTGGAAGCGTACTATAAAATTAGATAGGAATATTTCAAATAATTACCCTATTAACGTTTTTGTGAGCGACTATGAACAAGATGCTACGTTCAATATTAATTATCTTGTTATAACTAGATAACTCCCGCAACTACATTAAATTATTTTAATTCTTTTGTATACTGACGATTGATGACGCATTTGAACTTATTTCACACTGAGCGGTTCGACATCATCTGTGACTTTAACATCACTACACACACTTTAGTAATGTAAGGATGACCTAAAGATTAGGACATACAATTTTATCTTCTAAATAAAAAACATCTGTGACAGAATCCAAAAAACAATCTTCTCTTTTTTTGCTATTACATATGCAAAAGAAATTTATATTTGTAAACATCAATGTTTTTTCCGTGGATTTATAAAAACTGCCATGTTCTTCTTACGCCTCATGAATCATAACACCATAAATTATTTCCTTTTTAGCAAGACAAATACTTCCCACAAATACATCACATAAACAAAATGTACCAAATGTTGGCTACAACTGCATCCGTTCAGCAACAAGTCTCAACGATATAAATTATTATGATAACCAATTTGTATTCATTTTGTCGTAGACATGACCATGTTTATTTTGTAAATAAACGATATGATACTTTCCCGCTTATGATAAGAAGCTTATACAACCTTCTAAGAATTGGGACAAATATTAGGTAATCGGAGTAAATGGTTTTGAATTTTTGGAATATTCTATACACAACCCTAATAATATTTAAAAATCGGACAAGTGCGTGTCGGGCCACTCATTAAATAGGGTTCCGTAGTCACACATAATAACCCCTATAACTCCTGAACAAGGAGAGTTATCGAATTCGTTATAGTTTTCTTTGAAAGTTATGTGGACTACCATCACAAATATTAGCTCATCTTTTTGTGCCAGCCGTTTAGATTTTATAGGGGGGAGGACGCTCTGTTTCACAAAAAAAAATTTGCTATAAAGTTGAATATCTCGCAAACGAATACTTATATCAAAAAATAATCTTAGTAACCTATCTATGTTTTTAAAATACCTATCTAATGATATCCCACACTCCGGGTTAGATCCAAGAAAAGAAAAACGAATTCTGGTTACATGTAGAGGAGCTACCCCAAAAAAAATTTTTTTCATTATTTTCTTTAAACTCTCCATGTAAAGTTTCATATTTCTAACATTCACCGGAGGAAATCCGAGGACAGACGGGTGGACAGACATGACAAAACTGTAAGAGGGTTCTGAAACTTGAACTACGGAACCCTAAAAACATGATAGTTTTTTTTTTTTTTTTTTTTTTTTTTTTTTTAATTCCGCGGCCCAAGGCCGCGGCCGCTCTAACGTCCGTTGCCGGGCGTCCCTGGTTACTAGCAGAGGGTATGTCCAGTGGCGCCCGGCGGACTTTGACCACCCCTGTGGTCTCTGCGGGTGTTTGGTCGGGACGAGAATCCCGCGTCATTGGGGTCGGGTTTTATCCCGCGTCAGTGAGTGAATCTGGTTGCGTGCTATGGGGCAAAGGCCCCGCAGCACGCAACCCTTCTAGCCTGCTTCTGTAAGGACGGTGGGTGGCGATCCCACCGTCCTCAGGCCCCGATCATGGAGGACGATAGTCTTGGGCGTAGTCGCGTAGTCTGGGGCGGCCTGGCCGCCGACTACGGAACTCGGCGGGGAGGGTACGCTCCCTCTCCCTCCCGGCCGCCTCCTTCGCGAGCATGACTTGCTCGCAGAAAGACACGGCCGCGTTCCACCTACTCCCGCTGGATACCATGGCTTGAAGCATGGTCCCCAGCGAGAGGGTATCCACGCCCAGACCCACTACGAGGTCCCGGCGCTGACTCGCCCACGCTGAGCACTCCACCAACGTGTGGAGTGCGGTGTCGTCGTCGGAAACCTCGCAGTGTTGACACCGGGGTGTGACCTCACGATGCATGCGAAACAGATAGCTACCGAAGCATCCATGCCCGGCAACCATCTGCGTCGCACGGTACGTGAGGTCACCATGCTGCCTCTGCAGCCAATCGTCCATGATCGGTCTCACCGCCGCGATGAAGAGGGCACCCCCCTTGGGTTGCTCAAGTCGCACCCTCCATCACTCCATGAGATCCTGGCTGAGTTGGGACCGCTGGTCCTCGATTTCTCGAGACGCAGGCCTGTGGTCCCGCTCCAGCGCCTCCTTGCGCCATTGGAACAATGACGCAAGGGCTCTCGCTTCCAGGTCCCATGGAGGGGTCCCGGCTAGGAGACATGCAGCCTCTCCGGAGATCGTGCGGTACCCCCGTACGGTTCTGACGCGTCTTCTAAGTGGTCTGTTTAACAGAGTCACGTTCCCCTTGACCGCCAACCTATCCGCCCATACGGGAGCCCCGTATAGGGCCATACTCCGCACGATCCCCAGGTACAGTCTCCTGCAGGAGGCGTTGGGTCCCTTTAGGTTGGGCATCAGTCGCGAAAGCGCGACCGATGCCTGCGTCACCTTGGGGACCAAACTTCGGAAATGTGGTCCGAAGTTCCATCGGCTATCAAGTACGATCCCTAGGTACTTCATCGAGGGCTTGATGCCGATGCTAACGCCTCCCACATTTATGCTGGAACCTTCTGGTGGACCGTTCCGAGGTCTGTGAAAACATAGAACCTCGGACTTGTGCAAGGCCACCTCCAGTCCCAGCTGCCGTATCCGACCCACGACTCGAGCAACACCCGTCGTGACCTTGAGTGCTGCCTCCTGGTACGTTGCACCCCGCGCCGTGACGAGGGTATCGTCGGCGTAGCACGTTACGCCGACACCCCTAGGCAACGCACCCCGCAGCACCCAGTCGTAGCCGATGTTCCACAGAAGCGGCCCCAGGACCGACCCCTGCGGAACACCGCACGACACATCTCGCCGAGCTGGCCCGAGCCAGCTGGGGAAAGCTATGGCCCTCTCCGAGAGATAGGCCCCGACAATACGACGGAGGTAGAGAGGCGTTTCGTGATACACGAGCGCCTCCCTAACGCAGCTCCATGGCAAGGTGTTGAACGCGTTGGCGATGTCAAGAGACACCGCCACCACCACCTTGCCCTGCGAGACTGCTTCCTCCGTCAGGCTCTTCACGCGCATGATCGCGCTCACGGTGGAGCGTCCCCGACGGAAACCGAACTGGTTATCCGCCAGGTCTGGCCCCACACTCGTGAGATGCTCAACGAGGCGTTCCGCGATAATTCGCTCAAAGAGCTTACACACCTCGTCGAGCAACACGATCGGCCGGTATCCGGACGGTGAGTCCACCGGCCGCCCCGCCTTACGGATCAGGACCAGTTTCCCCGTCCTCCACACCTTGGGAAACTGGCCCCTTTCGAGGCATGCGCTAAAGAGCCCCATCAGTCGAGGCCCGAGTTCTTCGAGGGCCAGGACCCATGCACGGCCAGGAATGCCGTCGGGTCCGGGGGCAGTGATTTTCCGGCGTTTAAGCCGGAGTACTGCCGCACCTAGCTCCCCCACCCTGACTTCGGGTACGTCGTCTTCGCTGGTGCTATCCGCGTCGGGCAGAGACGGAGCCATGCGCGGAGGGACGTGCTCCTCCGCGCTCGTCGGAAACAGGGAGCCCATGACCCGCTCCAGCTGCTGCGGCTGGAGACTCTGGGTCAGTGGGGGCGCCCTAGGTCGGAGTTTCTCCCTGACCTGTAGGTACGGGCGCCCCCATGGGTTCTGCTGCAGGGTCTCCAGGAGCTCCTCGCGGGCCGCCGTCTTGGCCTGCTTTATCGTCTCCTGGAGATTACCTTTAGCCTCCCTGTATGCCTGAAAAAGCTCCGCCTCTCGGGCTGCCGCGTCGTCTGGGCGGCGACGCCTCCGGCGAAACCTGGTGTACTGGCGGCGGGCGGAGATGCATGCTGCGCGCAGCTCTGCAATCTCCGGCGACCACCAGTACACCTGCTTCCTGGCCGGTCTGGGTGTAACCCTAGGCATCGCCGCATCACAGATTTGCGACATGGCTCTCCTGAACCACTCCGCCTCGGCATCCACATCGGCAGGCCGGTCCGGCGCCGGAATCCAGGCCTGCACGATGGATGCCTCCAGGACAGCCTCCCGATCCAGATGGTGAAGTGCCCAACGCGGATCCGGGGGATTTGCCACCGGCTGTGGGAGGTCAGGTGGGGGGACGACATCGAACCGGATGTACCGATGATCCGAGTGCGTCTCCTCACCCTCCTCCACGCGCCAGCCTGTAATACGGGCGGCGAGGTCAGGGGATGCGAACGTTACGTCCACGAGCGATTCCCCCCCCCGCCGCCAAAAGGTGGCGACATTCCCCCGGTTGAGGACCTCCAGACCACGTGTTCTGGTCCAGTCCTCAAGAAGCCTCCCCTTGTCCCTGGTTTCCCGGGAGCACCACGCCTCACTCCAGGCGTTGAAGTCTCCCAGGAGCAGGACAGGGCGAGGACGGAACGCAGCGAAGACGACGTCGAGCTCAGTGAGCCATAGCTCAAACTGAGACTCGTCAATGTTCGGCGAGATGTAGGTGGCCACGACTGCCAACCCATCATAATCCGCCGCAACACACCCGCGGCCCCTTGCAATGATCGCAAGGCGCGAGTTGTCTGCGGCGGACCCCCCAAAGATACAACAGGCCGAGCCGTCCTCGTCCACCGGGCTTCCCGGGTGGACGTAGTACGGCTCGGCGACCACGGCCAAGTTTATGGACCACTGCCGGATGCTCTGGTACAGAAGATCCTGAGCAGCACGGCAGTGGTTCAAATTCACTTGCAGGATACGGATACGGGCGTCAGACATTAATTGACGTCCATAACCGCATCCCGCCGCGAAACAACTGGCCGCGCAAGGGCGGCACCCCCACCGCTCTCAGCGGACGGACGAGGTTTTGGCCTCGAGGCAGCGCAGGTTGTGCTGCCGACCCGGTGATCCGCGGTCTTGCCCTCCGCCTCGCATCTAAAGCAGCGAGGCGGGGCGTCACAGACACTTGCCTTGTGACCGGGCCGGCTGCAGCGGAAGCACCGATCGCCCACGGTGACTTCCGCTGTACACTGCACTCCTAAGTGCCCCACCACCATGCACCGGAAACATCTGGTTTCCCGGGCACGAAGGAGGTGCACCTGCGCCTTTAGGAAGCCCCCTACGAGGAGGCTTCGTCCGTCCGCCACTTTCAGTGCCGCCGCGACGGGGCACTGGACGACTGTCATCCCGTGACCAGTGGAGCTGAAGGAGATATCTCCAGCCTTCACCTGGTCACGGGGGCAGCCACCCGCCTCCACGACGGCGGAGACAACTTCCTCCGTCGTGGCCGCGTCATCCAGACCCGTGATGCGCAATGCGGCGCATTTGGTGGGTCTGGTGACGCGGACGGCTTCTTGGTCCAGCGCGTCCCTAAGCTGAGCCGCTAGGGCGTCAGCTTTAGGGCCGCTGGAGGCGCCGGAGACCTCGAGGAGGCGAGCCCCGGTGCGTGTCGTCTTGCACCGGAGCCCCCCCTGTATATCGAGGGCCGAGAGGTTGACTGAGGACTTCACAGTCCTCAGTACGTCGGCGTACCCCACCCCCTTCTCCACACCTACCGTCGTCACCGTCAGGACGACGGCGGTGGAGCGAGGAGGGCGGGGCCTCTTCGGCGCCTTCGCCGCGGCGGCTTTGGCCGCTTTCTTTGCGGCCTTCGTCTTCCTCTTCTTGGCCCCCACTACTTCCCATCCCTCCCGTCTGGAGGGATGTAAGGAAGCAGCGGGAGCGACGATAGAGGAAGAGGAGGCGGCAGGGGTGCCACTCTTCTTGCCGCGCCCCTTGGCCTTCCGCGCCTGGGCCGCGGTCTCGGCCGGTATCCGGCTCACCGAAGCGGACGGGGGCGGAGCGGGGCGGCGGACAGCAGGTGTGCCGCTAGGACCGGGAGCGGGAGCACCGCCAACAGCCGCCGCGTATGAAAACGCGGGGCGCGCTAGCGGAGGGCGGTACGCCCGGTCCTCCAGGACCGCGAGGCGCCTCTCGATCGCCGTCAGGACCTGCACAGTAGTCGGTACAGGATTCGGCGGCGAGCCGGGCGCCATGGTGGGCGCGGTCCTAGGCGCCGTCTTCGGCGCTGGTCCAGCCGTCAGAGGAGGAGGCGGCATGGGACCTGGAGGTGCCTTGACCGCTTTGGTCAACTCAGCGACCTCCCGACGGAGATCTTCCATCTCCTTTCGGGAGGCAGTGAGCTCCACCTCCAGGCTCGCAACCTGCTTGCGGAGCTTCGCCTCCTCCTCTGTGACGCTCCGCTCGAGGAGCTTGTCGAGGGAGGATTGGGCTTCATCCACCAGTGAAGCCACAATCTTCTTCCTCCCCGACATATTTTTACTCCCCCGCATGGCCGCGTTCATGCGGGAGAAGATACTCATTATCTCCCGCGCGGGCGGCACACCGATATCCCTGCGACTGCGCAGGGACGGGACAGATGACGGGGGTGGTGTTGGCGGGCGCATACGGTAGGCGCCGAGACGCGTGCGCACCGTCTTTACCGGCACCTCCTCCTCCGAATCGCTGGAGAGGAGGGACCCCCATCCAGAGCAACTAGTGCTCCGGTCGCGTGGCGGTCCCTCCTTCTCGAGGGTCCTCTTCTGCGAAGCAGAACGGCCCTTACCCTTCCCACTACTGGGAGCTGACCCACCGTCAGTCCCAGCAGCAACATTTCCTTGGGGGGGCGTCGACGTCGCGCTGCAACTAGGCGGCGCGACGCGAGCCCCCAAATCAAGAGGCATCGAATTCCGTGTTTCATGCGGTAGGTCGTCGGCTGAGACTGCCCGGGAAAGGGCAGTGTCAGTACCGGGGGTCTCGTCAGGCATATCAATGATAGCACAATTCATCGCAATGTTGGCCACTCAAGTCTCGATATCGACGTTCGGTCACCCAACTTGCCACTGCGTTACCGTGGTCAAGTTGGGGTCCAGGGCGGACGGCGACGACGTAGTCGAATCTCTTGGGGCCCCGCCCCAAACATGATAGTTTGTGGATTTTTGTTACTGTATAATGTAAATACTATAACTTGAACTTTACAGAAATAGGTAATTGAGAATAAGGAATTATTCCACGTGATCAAAAAACGGGTTAAAGCTAATACATAATATATTACATCCTACAACTAAATCATAACTTACTAAGTAATCATTTAATCTAAATCAACAGTTACAGTGTCGGTTATGCCAATTAAGGTGAGTTTGCCTTTACGCTTAACGCGTTCAATATAATTGTTTTTTGGAAAATTGAACAGTCACAGTGGGCAGATATCGCGCCATTGAACCACTAAGGCATAGTAATAAATGAAATTATATTACTTTACTGTAATATTAACAAAAGGATAATAAAGTAATGGTCCGTCATATGTCAATAACTTATTTTATTTATATTTTCTTTGGGTAACTTACGGCTAATTTCACAAAGTAAGTCCAAATGTGGTCAGATACATGCCAATTATAAGGCTCCACATACAGTTACATACAACATAATATAATAACCTTACTTAAATATATATGAAAATTATACATAAAGTAATTTTAATTACCTAACTTAACTAAAGAAGGAGTTCGGTTACACTGGAAAGGAATCGTTTTATTTGGGTAGTGCTACAATTAAACAAATCAACTTGCTCATTGAGGTTCAATTTGTTGAAAAGATGGCACACGCTGGGTAGAAACTGGTATTTGACAAGTCTACATTAAATGCGAAGGGCACCTACAATTATTTTTTAAATCATAAATATAAAAGTCAGACTATTTGCACACACAAGCATTTTTGCGCAATATAATTATTAACAATACAAAGTATATCCAAGTATATTATCAAGTTGAACCGCGTTACAAAACTTTTAGTTTGTGGACTAACATATCAGTAATAACTTAGTTTTAGGACGTTATCTCTCATTTTCTTCATTACTGTTTTATACGAAAACGTTCCAGTTACGAGTACAACTTAGGCCTAAAAATAGCACAATGCGTTCAGAATATTAACGTGATCGTGAATTTTGGCCTGTTTTTGCACCGGGCGCGGGTAAGTTAATGAACAGCGACGGTACGTGCTACGGACAATATTTACTTGAGCCGCTCCAATACCGGGATTGCCCCTACGTACTGTTTGCCCAACCCCAATAATTTAAGGGCTATATTGAGCTGTAGAATTTGCAGAGAACGTTGATATATTTATTAGAACATGTTTGAGCATGTAGTTTGAAGGGTTTTGTCGTCATGTCTGTCGTTCTGACCACCCTCGATTTTCCTCTCAAACTTAGTGCTTGAAAAATTAAATTTTGTATATTATTGGATAGGTCTTTTAAAAACATTGAGAGGCTACTTAAGTTTTTTGATTTAAGTGTATAGATCCGTTTGCGAAACATTTAACTTTACAGCGCATTTATTTTTTGTTAAAACAGGGCGTCTGATTTTTTTTTTCTGAATTTTTACTTACTTAATTATCATGGAAGTCTCCAAGACTTCCATGTTAATTAAGACTAACTACGAAGCATTTAAACTCAGAAAGCAACGTTTGGTGACCGGTTTGAGTCCGTATAAATGTTCGTTTTGTTATTACTTATTTTTACGAGTATTATTTAATTTAAAATAATATACTTGGAAAGAAAATAATTGATATATTTATTACTTATCTATCAGTTACATAATTCTCAAAGCTAAATATCTGCTTAGTTTGATACTAAATTGCGTTGTCTTCGTATATGTATTTACTGAAGTATTTCACTCTTAATTTGACTTTGCATTTAATTTTGCAGTGGTTAAAGGAAATATACTTTACGACACTTTAGGAATAAAGTGTTATGTGCCGTAAACAAAGTTCTAAACGGTAAGATGTACATATTCTCTTATGGGAATCTTACGCAGTTACGTCATTTATTTTTTTATTTATGTAAAACAAAATAAAGACATGTCTACACCGCTTTACGTAATAGCTCTATATTAACTGTAACTGTCTGTCCATTTAAAAAGGGGGAAAACTCGGCACTCGAAATATATATTACATCCGAAATTTCCCAAATTGGGTATCTCGAAGACTTAATTGGTTATTTCCCCTGACTACTTAAAGTAGATGTAATAAGCTTAGGCCGAAAAATATAATATGGCAGTATAATCCGTTCTTATGCTGACGGTACTTGGAATGATTTCACGGACCACTTGCGCACTCGGAAGATTTTGATTAGGTATTGCTTACCTTAGGCCCGCATGCAAAACTTTCTGCGTAAAAAGAAATGGGTCGACGATTGTTAGGATTTTGTCATATAAAATGGTGCAAATTGTTCAGATATTTTTATCGTAACGTGTACCATTATTTATTATTATATAACGATACTTTATAATACTATAATACGATTATAAAATGATCGATCTTCAACAGTATTGTGCTATAATGTTTTTGTAAAAATCACTTAATGAAGTCCGTTTAAAAAAAGATAGTTAATTTAATTTTGCAGTGGTTAATGGAAATATACTTTACGACACTTTAGGAATAAAGTGTTATGTGCCGCAAACAAAGTTCTAAACGGTTTATTATTAGTAAATTATAATGAAATTGTTACTAACACATACATGGATGTAAGTCCGAAATAAATAATAATTATTATTAATTTTAACAGGGGAAGTACCAGCTTTTATTAAAAAACTAATTTTCAAAATCGATTCACCCAACCCAAAGTTATAAGGTAACAAATATAAAAAGATGAAGTCGTCGTTTTTGAAGCTGGTTGAAAATGTATTGACATTGATCTAAACATAGCCGCCATGTAGAACGCAGCTCGATGGAGGATCAAATATCAATCTGCGGGTGGGATCCCCATGCGGATATGATTGGGGATACATTCCGCCCGCGTCACTGAATACTGAGCGACGGGAAAAACTTATAACGTACCGAAGATGCCGACAAATTTGGGTATACGTTGTAAGTTATTATGTCAATCGGGTCATATCTTCCCTACATTATAACATACTAGTGTTGTCTAAAATCAGCTAAAATGCAAAAGAAATATTTGCTGCTCCTACAAATATTTGACTTGATCCGGTGCTCGAACTTGGGACCCGTAGAGTAGGCGTAGAATCAAACGGGTCGTAAGTTTAAATTGACTACGCCACCGAGCCAGTCGAGATAAATAATAATAATTATGTTTTCGTGGTGCTCAGACTGCTGAGATTCTATAAAAGTGGCATGTAACATACCCTAGCTGTTACAATATTGCCTTCAATTAGGCAACGGCAATACACTTGCCCCCTATTACGTAGGACCAACGAAATTACTGTCAACTGTAATGCACCTCTTCCTACCCCTTTGGGGATATAGGCGTTATGTACGTCTACCTGTCTTGTAGTAATTTGAAGCTTGGTAAATAATCGACGCAGATAAGCAGGCATGAGCTAGCAATATAACCGACAGTAAAAAACCCTTATTAAACACAAATCACCTTGTATTATAGGGAACTTCTTCGAACTGCCCTTATCAATCTTACTTTCCTTTTCAACGTATAGATTTGACTCGTAGTTCGCGAATTTATTTCAATGTTACTTGAATCAGGTTCGTATTTGATTTATCGCTTTACAGGTAGTAAAGCGATAAATCAAATACGCACATATTTGGTACCAGATACTCTACGGTTTGTAGTTACCAATACTCACTAATATTGTAAGCTAGTGTAAGCTATTGTAGGCTAGTGTGTAGTGCCCACTTGATGAAGTATTTTTATGAATTTTCGCACAACCTTACAAAGTCACAAACTTTACCTTATTGTACTAGCCCCCCCCCCCCCCTCCCCCATTTACCCCGCGAGCGCGGGCTCTCGCTTGCACTTCAAACCTTAAATGGAACGCCTCATTTTTTCGTGCGTGCTCCCGGCTCCATCGAATTATAAGACGTTGTCACGTCAAAATATTGTATTTACGCAAGGAACACTTGTGGTAAGTTTCATGAAGATCAGATACAAACTGTGGCTGCTAGCACGGAACACATAAAGACACAGACAGACGGGCGAAAGCAAAATTTTTCATTCTCGAAATGTAGACGCTTCACTCGCTCGGTCAAATATGTATAAGACATCAATAAAATATGATAAAAAATGAAATTTATATGTTTGCTTGATTTCTTTAGAATTTTCTTAGTAACTTGTTGATAATCTGAAACTGAAATTCTGAAATTTCTAGATAACAATGTCTAGCCTTAAATTGTACACTAAACTTTCTTTAAGGGTACTTTTCAATGTAATTTAATAAATATGAAATATTAATTAAAAGAATAAATAAGTATTTTTAGAATTTCTACTTTTGAAGATCAACATTAAAAATAAAATCTTGGAAAATTTACGCGGATTTCCACCGCATCTGACCGTGAATCAAAACGTCCAACGACAAAAATAAATCCTTTCATATACCTTTATTCTCCAACAAATTTTCTACCATAACTACGTAACCATAACTACGTACCATAACTACGTAGAGACGTAAAATATAGAGCAGAGGTCCCAAGGCACAATCTCCCACCGCGATGCAAATTGACTCAGGGGTCTTCTCTGCACTCCGGATTAAGTGAAGAAGTGTGTTCTGCGTTATGGCATATTGTGTGGAAAATAGTTTCATTTTGAATTTATGTTAGATAAGAATATATAATATGTGTGATTTGAGTTTAATCGAAATATATGTTAGGTAACCTATGTGTCAAGTACGATAGTTAGTTTTAGTTAATTTTAGATAGTATACCTACTTAATAAAATATGTTAAAATAAAAAATAAAATATGTCAGTACACCGGATGAGTTGAGAAATGAAATCTTAGCAGACTGTTATTGTCCTGGGTAGGACTCAAACCGACGAACTCTGAGTTTTGTCGTTTGCGCAACTAGTGTTAGTCACTTAATGTCAGACACCTAGTAGTGACACTAGTTTCAGTGTCACTAGTACTATTACCTATTATGTGGTGTCGCTCGGTAGAGACGGGTATTGCGCAGTGTCACGAATTTTGAACACACTAATGTGACATGACACTAAGTGACAAAATTCGCAACTAGCGAATAGTAACTTGAAGACTTGTAACAAATATTTTTTTAAATATCTAAGTAGACATTTTCCTAGGACTTATTATCCCACTTTTCGGGGTAAACTTAGAAGTGATCGTGTTATTATTTAAATTTATTTTCATATACCCCCATTAAATTAATTATGATACTAGTAGACCAGTGCCGATAATTTCTGAAACCAAAAAAAATCATAGTAGGATGAAACCCATTACAAAAGTACGAGAATATAACAAAATTAAGGCAAAAATAATTTACGGTCGATCTGAGGTCGGGAAGTGGAAAGGGGTGAGTTTTTAAGGGTAAAAATGGTTTATCTCAATTTCCGGCAAAACTACAAGTCCTATGGAAAAAAAGTAAATGACAAAGTTGTAGGTAATAAAGAGACCTACAACTTTTGCGTTTACACTTTTTTCACATAACCTCAAAATTTATGTGAAAAATTCATGAACCTTTGTAAAAATTACACTTTAATTACTTGAAAAACGTAAGATTCCATGTTATATTGATAAACAAAAAATACAAATCGAAATATACTACATACTATAATTAACAACCAAATAAGTTAATTTTTAATAAGACATCTACTATATTTTGAGAAAGTTATAGAATATTCTTTAAATGATATGCATAGATGCCTATTTATTACTATTTTAAGATAACGTGAACACACTTTGCAAATTTTACAAAGGTTCAACCTCAAAATTGTACATAGAGATTAAAAAAAAAATTTCGGACTCGAGTTTTTTTCTTTTCTTGGCATTTTCTGAGAACATTTACCATAGTAATGTATGTATATATTTTTACATTATCAGAAAGAAGAGATTTCAACGAACAAAAAACTTCCCGACTTTTTTTAAAAGTTGATATTTTGATGTGAGAATTTTTGATTGAAAATTATGGTGTTTTTTCGATTTTAAGTCAAAATTAGGTGTGTGATTTATTGAAACTATATTGTATAAATCTCTGATGATGCCGTGAGGTGAAACCGGTCAGTAGAAATAAAATTATAACAGTGGAAAAATTTATGTGTTTTTGTGCATTAATAGTGACTAGTGTTTCCAACACGAAGCAACACAAGTGTCATCGTGTATTAACACAATTAGGCATCACACGACTGGACTACAATATCTTTGATGAAAATAACCATGAACCTACCGTACCAAGACGTTACAACTTCAAGGTCATTAAAAAAGCCACATATGTTCACATATTACTTGACTAACGTTAAGACAACACAATAATAATATATTTAGATTATTATTACACTGTTGGTTGAACTTCAAAACCGTTGTAGCAACTCGACACTGTTGTAATTAACGTTAGGAACATTTCGTCAAGCGTCTTGCATTTCTGTGCGGTTGGTGCGTCATTAGTACTCTTTGACACCGGAGCTACGCACACGTTCGCACCGCGGTTCGTAATTATTCGCACCGTTTTGTGAGTATGACGATCTTTGTGTGAGATGTTGTAGAGGCTTTGGGATAACGATTTTAATTTTCTAAGTATATTATCCTTGTTAATCTCTTCATCTTAATTATGATTAGTTAAAAGTGAACTTGTGTACAGAATATGAGAGACAGACAGACATATCACACCCTTATCTCCAAAGGGGTAGGTCCCACGTAATAGGGAGCAAGTCTATTGCCGTTACCGGGCACTATAAAATATTTAAAACCACTTTGTAATTGAAATTTAAATTCTAACAGCCAGGACAGTTGTTACATATCACTAAATAGAGTATCTACATAACATACTGAATAATTTCGCTTTCGTCTGTTTATTTGAAAGTGAATAAAAATATGGTTCAGTAAATATTTGCAGTTATCGGGTTAGAAATGAAGATTATTGAACAATAATGTCCACATTCTATTAATCTCCTTCTTAAGAGCAAGAAGAAAATAAGTAGAGTACAATAGAAACCTACAGTTCTTAGTATACCTAATCAACCATTTACTAAGCGAAATACATTCCTCCTCTCTCTCTCTCTCTCTCTCTGTGTGTGATGATCTTCTTATGATTAACTTCGACGACAGTTAGGTATATCTATTCCATGAATTGGATTTCTTTATAACTAATCGTAAATACGGTAAAATAAAATAAAAACTTCTAAATACCCAGATTAAATCCTCGTAGTACAAATACAAACAACGAACTATCATTCTATAACAAATCTATCTGTTCATAACGTTCTAATAAAAACGAGTAAATAGTAAATACGTTCTGCCTGGAACCGATCCCGATTCCTTTGACGTCAAACGTCTATTCCACCAAATGTATTGTCGATAGAAGTCTAAGGGTCATCATCTGAGTTTCGCGACTATATTTAATCCCATCCCTATCAAGGCTACCAGGTACCCCTTTTATCCCACCTTGTTGGGTCTCAAGCCGACCGTGAAAAGGTCTCGAAATATCCGAAGCACGTTATAAGCAAAAGATGCGATGTGACCTTATAAATAGATTTGGATAGCATACTACCTAACTCTTGACTAACAAGACAACAGTGATAATTTTCTTGTTCCCAATTCGCACAGGACAACACACACATTATGAAACAAAAACTGTCATAATACCAAGAGCCCACGGTGGCCAGACATATGTTATTTTGTAAACGCTGAAAACTGAGATCAATTTGTAAAAACTGCAAGAAAATTTGGTCAGTATCTTTGGAGTGTACATACATACAGACAAGAATGAGAATAATACTTATTTTGTTAGTACTCTTTTTTTGTTAGTTTATCATAGTAGACAATGTAGAATTAAAAAAAAAGGACAGAGGTAGATTGCTAGATTTTACCATTTTGAATTTGGAATTTCCAAAACGTAATAAAATTTTATTTACAATAAGAATTACAATATACAAAATAAACATAATTATAGACTAAAAATATTTACATTACAAAATATCGTTTAAAAAATCCTCCACGTCATTACCGACTGGGAAGGTTCCCAGAATGCTGGCTGTGTTGCCATGTTGGATGGCGATACTTATTCTTTGGGCCAGAAAATAGCCAGCCTTCTGGTCCTGAGAAGCATCGATTAGGCGTTTAGCAATGTCTCTATATTTCCAAAACTACATTAGAAGATGTTATAAAGTTACAATAAGGGTCTAAAAATATACCTACCTAATAAAGCTAAGACATAAAGTTACGGTCGATCGGACACATCATTAGTAGCCTTTGATGTCGGAGCGGATCGGACCACAACGTAATTATGCCCATTACGTCAGTATTAACCATCGTTAATGACCTCAGGTCACCTAACATGAAACTACTCTTAACTCAAACTGATCATCAAGGATTTAGTATCTACAATGAAAGTAAACTAGTCACTTAAAAGCAGTTTATTTATGTGCTTCTTTTTCTTAATATATTTTAGATTTAAAATTTCAGGCTCTGAATACATAAATGGTCTGGCGAGCACTGGTGGGAATTTACATAGGTTCTGATTACAAAATTAGTCGTAAATTTTATAGGTATTGTACATAGAGCAACGAATTTGGTGCCTGCGGACCCTGCGGTACTAGCGTTCGACCCGTGTAGATCTATATATACATATAATAAAATTGTAAGTGCTCGATGTTTGTACATCGAAGATACGAGTATAATAGAGAAACTGTTGTAGGGGGGGGCTTTATGGACGCAATTGAACACAGAACAATGGTTTTTACATTTTTTGTCTGTTTGTCTGAATGTTTGAACACGCTAATCTCAGAAACGGCTTAACTGATTTGAATGCGGTTTTCAGTAATGCGTTCTAGTTTATTCAACTTAACAAAAAGAAAGTATTTAACATTTAAGGTTTGTTTTATATCAATCGGTTCATAAATAAAAAAGTTATGTCGATCTAAAGTAACACGCAGGTGGAGCTGCGGACAACAGCTAGTATTATATATAATCAAAGAGTATATTAGTTTCCAAAAAATCAATAGGTTACTTGGGACCCAGGGGTTACTTAGGACCAAAAGTGTCTCCAAAAGAGTATGAATTCTGCTCTGTCTACCCTGTTGGGATATAGTTGTCTCTGTCTTCGTAATAACCTTGTATTGTTTTTTATCCAGGGTTCAATATTAAGTCGTTATTGCAAGCGCCATAAAAGCTTAGCATACTCATGTATGGTGCCTACTGAGCTTTTATGTAGCTTAAAATTCATAGGCTTTTCGTGCTATTGTTTACAAGCTCCAATGATTTGTTTCTACAATTTTACAAAGATAATTTTGTAGACTCATATGATACGGCTCTCACCAAAGCCCGGGGGATTATCTCAGTCGAGGGCATGCTTGACCGTCATCCCTTACTGCGAATCTTCCCACAAAAAAATAAATTTATTTTTAAATTAAATTATAATACTATTACATATACCACCAACATAAAATATCGGTGTGTTTAATTAAAAAAGTGAGGACTTTCTTAACAAAACAAACGGTCTCCTTTGCATACAAAAAAATCTGAACAGTAACTGTGTAATCTGAAATAAAAAAATTGTTTGTAAATAAAATAATAATTTAACAAAATAAAAAGCATCAACATGTGAGGGGTTATATTACAAATAATACTAAATAATTAAAATAATTTCGGATAATTTTACAAATGTAATTTCATTTGTCAAAATATTACTTAGCAAGAAAGCTATTCACAAAAAATTGTAACGCAAACCTAATGTTTGGGAAATGAACGTTTAAACTATAACTTGTTTACCAACTAGTACTTTTAACATTTTTTTATTTAGTCAAATATTTCAGTTGGAATAGCGCAGGCCACACCGCCAGCGGGCGGGCGAGCGAGCTAGGCGGGCGAACATCGTTTCACCTCTTTACATACTTGGGTTCACACTGCGAGCTACCGACTAAACCTACCTCAACCTGGTGTAAATGAGCCATGAGATTCTAACGTCAGGGAATCCACCATAGTATGACCTTTTCTGAATTTTTCTGTGTGTTTTGATAGTAGATTATATATTTAACAAGCTGGCAACATCTAAGAAACGTCAAATCTGTCAGAAATTTTCATTTGAAGTCGTTAAAGTGGGGGCTCTCAAACAGTTCTCAAATTGTGTTATTAAACCCTCCCATTTAACTATATAGAAGTGAATTTGTCAGGATAAAACTTGTTTTAAACTAAGTACCACTTATTATTCTACCTTAAATAAACAATGTTTAAGCAAATATCAGCATTATTATAATATAAAAGCAAAAATTGTAGACTACTGTAAATTGTGGGTAACTAAGAGTAGGGGGGTTAATCGGAACGACGTTATTATTAAATAGGGACGTGCAACAGCTGTATAGGGACGATAACAAAATAATTGGACGTGGTGACAACCCTATGCGCTTGGCCCCATGGCTCGTGTACGGTTACCTGGCTATATTTTATCGATTTATGGAAAATCGGCAGCAAAATTTCAATTTTTTTTTTAAATTCAAAATCTATTCAACTTGACTAATGTTTTAGTAATATTTAACCTATCATTTATATCGACGAAGTGGTTATTTTCATCCTTTAAAGATAAAAATCTTTTATATTCACCCCGTTTGACGCTATCAGGATTCCATGGTGAGTATGCTGGACGAAGGGACACGGTCCGCCCGCTCCGCCCGCTACGCCCGTCCGTCCATAGTTTTCGGTGTGAACCACATAGTTTACTTCGCCAAAATTTTGCGTAGTTTGCTATTTCGCTTCGCCCTCTCGCCTAGCTCGCTCGCCCGCCAGCTGTCGGTGTGGCCTGCGCTTCAGTTTTTACGCAGAATGTAGTCGGTCGTGGCACTCGCCGGCCGCTGCCACGGCACCGCTTGCTTCGCTCGCTCGGCTCGTGCGTAGGAGGTCACAGTTTTAACCTAACCTAACCTACCCATTTTGTTTAAAGAAGAAATTATCTAAATAATATTTTTTGTCTTAATAAATCATTTCACCAAACGTTTATTGTCTGAAGATTGTTTGCTGTAAAAAATCATTTGATTAAAGACCAAATGCCATAATTTGACCACTTAAAAATACTACTACGTACCTACGTGCGTACTAAAATCATTCGAAATATTGCAATGGTATAAAAAAAGGTTGCTAAAATTTGTTTGGGTAATGAAATTTTGTCAAAATCTTTTCGGCAAAACGGCAGGCACCCACATGTGAGTGATACCCCTTCGTTAACTGGGCAAGCAGAATTATATGATCTTCAATATTTCGAACAAAAAATCACATCAAAATCATTTCATTTCGGCCGCTATCATGTCACATACATACACACGGGTTATCTATATAATGGCCTCGTTTTCCGTTATTATTTAAAAAATATATAAAACGTACAACAATAACAGAAACATCTTTTAAGGATATCGCTTTTCAATATTCATACACAACTTCACTCGAAGATGTAAACTGTTTAGTACATTACAATATTGAACAATAAAGAATCATGTTCAATTTGCAAACATCAAACTGTCTTTTCAAACAAAGTTGAATAGACAGCAGTAATGTGTTCGACAGTATTCGCAACGCGTGCTTTGAGTACCAACTATTTGAGTTCACACGCGAACGATGTCGCATACCATTCATTCATTTATTCGTTCATTACTACACGCGAGACTAATATAGTTCTAAAGGGTTCTAAGGGTTATAATAACCATTATGGTGATATTATTCGTAGGGTTCAGTTGATTGACGGCGTAAAAAGTGAAAATATACCCGATTATACTAATTTTATTAGCCTTTATTCCCGGGGTAACATTAAGTTGTCGTCGACGTAATATTACATTGTTTATAAATAAATATACTGTGTGGTGTTTATGAATGTTGTAACCGGTCTTTATAATCTTGTAAACAAGTTTAGATAGGCATCTTGATAGAGGGTCTGAATAATAGCTGTTAAAATAAAGTTATTTACCTATTATTACACATGGGTTTTGACGTGTGCGCTACACAAATATATGGCGAGTGTTTAAAACCCACTTAGTATTTTTCGGAGTACGAAATCTGCATAAGAGATTATGCAGCTATGTATTTCATTGGAATGCGTCTGTCAATTATTCAAAAATGTCCACCTTTAATTTAACCTCTTTCATTAAAGGTACGGTTATTGATTTCGCTTTTGAAACGTCAAACAATTACGTCAACACAATGGTCCTTGGCGCTTTGACAACTGCGCTCACTGCACCAATAAAGCACCACGCTTCAGCTTTGTTTCATTCAAATAAAAGTCATTGACCGTAAACAGAAGAGGTCGCGGTATAGAGTGTACAATCTACCATCACCTCGTAAATTTTATCTTATACAGCGACACACGCCTTCACACTGACGCTATGTCACATTTTCAGATCACCGGAGCGACAAATAAGTACATTTTTGCCCACACGACGTTATATAAAAAAAATATAATGACATATTTTAAAAGTAAATCCTGGATGTGCGGTATTGACAGATGATGGAGAAAACGTTCGTGAAAAACGCTCGATGCCACGCTTACGTTTCTTAGGAAATGAATTTTTTGTCAATATTTTGGCGAACACTTCAGATTTGTTGGACAAATATTTTTATCCGTAAACGTTTCTGGGGATGTTTGATATGTCGTCTATAGAGACATGGTTTCATTTCGGGAAAATCCATGGCAGGATATTGATGTAGCTACATGAAACGTTTACTTAATATGTTTACTTTGTAATATAAATTCTGTTGATGATAGGTTAAATTCACGTTACATGTAATGTATCTATCTATAGCCGTCAGTTGAATTAATTCATACAATAAAATAATTAAGAAAGAAATTATAAATAGATCACTAAAACTGATGTCATCGGCGGGACTCGAACCCACGGCCTTTCCCTAACAGCGGGACTGCTCTGACCAACTGAGCTACGATGACCACTACCGACGACATCGAATTTTTGCTTCATTTCAAATTCATAATTTCTACATCGCGCTATTAAGGTTAGCGTTGGATCCACCTACCGCAGTTCTACCAAACTGACGGTACCAGTGTATCGTGTTACAACGATATTTAAACACTGAATTTTTAGATGAATCCTTACCAAATCCATATATTGTCAGAGCTGGTCAGAGCAGTCCTCCTGTTAGGGAAAGGCCGTGGGTTCGAGTCCCGCCGATGACATCAGTTTTTGTGATCTGTTTATAATGCCTTTCTTAATATTTTAAGAACAGTTTCAGCAAACTCATTGCTTTGAAATACAAAAATAAAATAATTGGTCCGTGGATTTGCACCTCCCTGACAAAATTATTTTATGAGCGTTATTACTTTAGTATCCTGTTACTAAAAATACGCTTTTAAAACAATAATAACAAAGTCACGTTTTTTAATAATGTTATGTTACCGGTACAGAATAAGGTCACCGGTTTCCGATTTTCCACAACCTTAATTATTTTTATAACTATTTATAGATATAACTTTTTAACTAAAGTTAAATTCAAATAAGAAATTGAGTTATTAAAGTTCTCGCTAAGCAATACACTATCTATTCTCATATAAACTGACCAGAATTCTTTCAGAGAATCGTTTTAATGAGACCTTTACAGCCGTTGAGACTTTGATGCGATAACTTTCTTCATCTTTTTCGTCTCCCCGTAGAAAAATATGTAGCATCCTTTTCTTGTGCATTCACAAATGTATAGTTTTATCTCAGTCACTCGTTGACACTGCAAACGAAGACTGCTCGAGGCATCTGCAATCAATGGAGCGTACAAATTGAAATAAGATAGCAAGATGTACGAGTACCATGGCTCATAATAAGAGGCTTCGCTGGATACTACTTTCATCCTAAAAGATTTTCTCTGTATGTAAAATTTGTTCCGTGTGATGCTTACGTACTCGACTTACGAAAGTGATTCGTTGCTGTCATGTGGGGATAATTGGGTCGCAAAGTAAATCAAAAGACGTTTGCTAACTATGTTGTTCGACAGATTTTTCGGCAACATGTGACTTGGAAAATGTAACTTGAGAATTTAACATAAGCTTACAGAATTTTTTTCTCATCAAAACCGCAAACTCCTCCTAAACGGCTGAACCGATCTCCTTCAAACTTACCACAGTGATAACGTGTGGCGTGAGGGTGGTTTATAAGAAATAAAATTGAAAATCGGACATACTATCGAGGAATAATCACCGAAAAAAACAATGACAAGATTGGCCGATTGGCTGCCGGAAATTATTTGTCGTTCGAAAATTTAACACTTCGCTCAGTTTTTTCCACCAGCAGCATGCATTGCATACCATGCATTGCATTACGTTTTGTCTTTTCCCTTTTCACTGTTACTCTACTTTCAACAGAAACTGAAATTAAAACGCTTATTATGATCTACACTCTGCTAGATACCTGCCTTTCTTTGTTTTCGTGATTTATTTTGTAACTAACAATATTATGTTTCTTTCCCAGGTATGTCCGAGACAGATTGAAACTACTAAGATTCTTTGCGGGTAAGTTTAATCAAGACCATTATTATGTAGACATTTTATTATTTATTATACTAGAATACTCTCAAAATGTTAGTGAATTATTTTTTTCTTCGTGAAGGAGAGGTCTTAGTGGTCTAAATAACTTATTTTTTCCTGCGGCTCAGACCAAGTATTATCAATTTTAATTTCTTTAATCATTGCAAATATAGGTACAATAGGTATTAAAAACAGTAAGTAGGTACAGAATCACCATATTTCACCATTAGGCATGCAATCCTATTCGCTAAATCAGGAACAAAACATAATTTATCAGATAAGTATTACAATCTCACTTAAACATTATTTTTGAATATCATTAGCATCAAGTACAGCGTGGTACAGTTCACGAGTGATAAGCTGAGCTTTGCATTTGTGTGAGTGCAGTGTACGTGAACGTATATGTGACCTCTTTTACACACACTTGTGTTGTACACACAGCTACAGAAAGAGTTTTTTACGCTACTTTTCGTGGTTACTCACACAAATGCAAATTATCCCTCGCGAACTGTATAATTTCAAAAGTAGTTCTCAAAGTAGAAATCAAAAATTATTTCTGTTCTAAGTTTAAAATTAGCTGTGTCACCGAATAATTATAAAATTTATTATAATTAATGTCAGTTTAGGTCTCAGTCAAGTAGTAGGCAAATATAAAAAACACAAAGTAAACGCTTTAAAAGAAAAAATATACAAAGACTGCTAACAATTCCCTGCAGTTCACTGTCACTTAGACACTGAACGTCGTTACGAAGTTAGTATTACAAGAGATAAGTTCCTCGGCGTCTAATTAGCCTCTAACTTAATGGTGATTGTGACCTCAAAGCGCATCGGTGAACTGCAAACTCGTCGTCGCCTGGTCAATATACACTAGACAAAACTATCTTACAATTAAACAAACAAGTAATTTTAACGATTGATATACATTTTCTATAAAACTCTTTGTTCTCGTTTCTATACTAATAAAGAGGAAAGATTTGATTGTTTGAATTGAATAGGCTCTGACATGTAGCTACATTATCCATGAGTAACAGGCTACTTTTGATCCTGATAATATATTCCCACGGAAATAGGAAACGAGAAAACTATATTACTATTGGTTCTGTGAACAGTAGACCTCGCGTTATTTTCGCATTTTCCCCCCATTTCTCCCCCATTTTCCTCCCAATCGAAAAATCCCTTCGACAAAAGTTGCGCCTTGCAACAAAGAACACTTCTGCCAAATTTCATGAAAATCAGCTGAAAAATGCGGCCTGTAGACCGGAAGTGACACACATACCAACAACGCCAAATCGGCCAGTCCTTTTTTTTTTTTTTTTTTTTTTAATTCCGCGGCCCAAGGCCGCGGCCGCTCTAACGTCCGTTGCCGGGCGTCCCTGGTTACTAGCAGAGGGTATGTCCAGTGGCGCCCGGCGGACTTTGACCACCCCTGTGGTCTCTGCGGGTGTTTGGTCGGGACGAGAATCCCGCGTCATTGGGGTCGGGTTTTATCCCGCGTCAGTGAGTGAATCTGGTTGCGTGCTATGGGGCAAAGGCCCCGCAGCACGCAACCCTTCTAGCCTGCTTCTGTAAGGACGGTGGGTGGCGATCCCGCCGTCCTCAGGCCCCGATCATGGAGGACGATAGTCTTGGGCGTAGTCGCGTAGTCTGGGGCGGCCTGGCCGCCGACTACGGAACTCGGCGGGGAGGGTACGCTCCCTCTCCCTCCCGGCCGCCTCCTTCGCGAGCATGACTTGCTCGCAGAAGGACACGGCCGCGTTCCACCTACTCCCGCTGGATACCATGGCTTGAAGCATGGTCCCCAGCGAGAGGGTATCCACGCCCAGACCCACTACGAGGTCCCGGCGCTGACTCGCCCACGCTGAGCACTCCACCAACGTGTGGAGTGCGGTGTCGTCGTCGGAAACCTCGCAGTGTTGACACCGGGGTGTGACCTCACGATGCATGCGAAACAGATAGCTACCGAAGCATCCATGCCCGGCAACCATCTGCGTCGCACGGTACGTGAGGTCACCATGCTGCCTCTGCAGCCAATCGTCCATGATCGGTCTCACCGCCGCGATGAAGATGGCACCCCCCTTGGGTTGCTCAAGTCGCACCCTCCATGACTCCATGAGATCCTGGCGGAGTTGGGACCGCTGGTCCTCGATTTCTCGAGACGCAGGCCTGTGGTCCCGCTCCAGCGCCTCCTTGCGCCATTGGAACAATGACGCAAGGGCTCTCGCTTCCAGGTCCCATGGAGGGGTCCCGGCTAGGAGACATGCAGCCTCTCCGGAGATCGTGCGGTACCCCCGTACGGTTCTGACGGCCAAGGTTCTAAGTGGTCTGTTTAACAGAGTCACGTTCCCCTTGACCGCCAACCTATCCGCCCATACGGGAGCCCCGTATAGGGCCATACTCCGCACGATCCCCAGGTACAGTCTCCTGCAGGAGGCGTTGGGTCCCTTTAGGTTGGGCATCAGTCGCGAAAGCGCGACCGATGCCTGCGTCACCTTGGGGACCAAACTTCGGAAATGTGGTCCGAAGTTCCATCGGCTATCAAGTACGATCCCTAGGTACTTCATCGAGGGCTTGATGCCGATGCTAACGCCTCCCACATTTATGCTGGAACCTTCGGGTGGACCGTTCCGAGGTCTGTGAAAACACAGAACCTCGGACTTGTGCAAGGCCACCTCCAGTCCCAGCTGCCGTATCCGACCCACGACTCGAGCAACACCCGTCGTGACCTTGAGTGCTGCCTCCTGGTACGTTGCACCCCGCGCCGTGACGAGGGTATCGTCGGCGTAGCACGTTACGCCGACACCCCTAGGCAACGCACCCCGCAGCACCCAGTCGTAGCCGATGTTCCACAGAAGCGGCCCCAGGACCGACCCCTGCGGAACACCGCACGACACATCTCGCCGAGCTGGCCCGAGCCAGCTGGGGAAAGCTATGGCCCTCTCCGAGAGATAGGCCCCGACAATACGACGGAGGTAGAGAGGCGTTTCGTGATACACGAGCGCCTCCCTAACGCAGCTCCATGGCAAGGTGTTGAACGCGTTGGCGATGTCAAGAGACACCGCCACCACCACCTTGCCCTGCGAGACTGCTTCCTCCGTCAGGCTCTTCACGCGCATGATCGCGCTCACGGTGGAGCGTCCCCGACGGAAACCGAACTGGTTATCCGCCAGGTCTGGCCCCACACTCGTGAGATGCTCGACGAGGCGTTCCGCGATAATTCGCTCAAAGAGCTTACACACCTCGTCGAGCAACACGATCGGCCGGTATCCGGACGGTGAGTCCACCGGCCGCCCCGCCTTACGGATCAGGACCAGTTTCCCCGTCCTCCACACCTTGGGAAACTGGCCCCTTTCGAGGCATGCGCTAAAGAGCCCCATCAGTCGAGGCCCGAGTTCTTCGAGGGCCAGGACCCATGCACGGCCAGGAATGCCGTCGGGTCCGGGGGCAGTGATTTTCCGGCGTTTAAGCCGGAGTACTGCCGCACCTAGCTCCCCCACCCTGACTTCGGGTACGTCGTCTTCGCTGGTGCTATCCGCGTCGGGCAGAGACGGAGCCATGCGCGGAGGGACGTGCTCCTCCGCGCTCGTCGGAAACAGGGAGCCCATGACCCGCTCCAGCTGCTGCGGCTGGAGACTCTGGGTCAGTGGGGGCGCCCTAGGTCGGAGTTTCTCCCTGACCTGTAGGTACGGGCGCCCCCATGGGTTCTGCTGCAGGGTCTCCAGGAGCTCCTCGCGGGCCGCCGTCTTGGCCCGCTTTATCGTCTCCTGGAGATTACCTTTAGCCTCCCTGTATGCCTGAAAAAGCTCCGCCTCTCGGGCTGCCGCGTCGTCTGGGCGGCGACGCCTCCGGCGAAACCTGGTGTACCGGCGGCGGGCGGAGATGCATGCTGCGCGCAGCTCTGCAATCTCCGGCGACCACCAGTACACCTGCTTCCTGGCCGGTCTGGGTGTAACCCTAGGCATCGCCGCATCACAGATTTGCGACATGGCTCTCCTGAACCACTCCGCCTCGGCATCCACATCGGCAGGCCGGTCCGGCGCTGGAATCCAGGCCTGCACGATGGATGCCTCCAGGAGAGCCTCCCGATCCAGATGGTGAAGTGCCCAACGCGGATCCGGGGGATTTGCCACCGGCTGTGGGAGGTCAGGTGGGGGGACGACATCGAACCGGATGTACCGATGATCCGAGTGCGTCTCCTCACCCTCCTCCACGCGCCAGCCTGTAATACGGGCGGCGAGGTCAGGGGATGCGAACGTTACGTCCACGATCGATTCCCCCCCCCGCCGCCAAAAGGTGGCGACATTCCCCCGGTTGAGGACCTCCAGACCACGTGTTCTGGTCCAGTCCTCAAGAAGCCTCCCCTTGTCCCTGGTTTCCCGGGAGCCCCACGCCTCACTCCAGGCGTTGAAGTCTCCCAGGAGCAGGACAGGGCGAGGACGGCACGCAGCGAAGACGACGTCGAGCTCAGTGAGCCATAGCTCAAACTGAGACTCGTCAATGTTCGGCGAGATGTAGGTGGCCACGACTGCCAACCCATCATAGTCCGCCGCAACACACCCGCGGCCCCTTGCAATGATCGCAAGGCGCGAGTTGTCTGCGGCGGACCCCCCAAAGATACAACAGGCCGAGCCGTCCTCGTCCACCGGGCTTCCCGGGTGGACGTAGTACGGCTCGGCGACCACGGCTAAGTTTATGGACCACTGCCGGATGCTCTGGTACAGAAGATCCTGAGCAGCACGGCAGTGGTTCAAATTCACTTGCAGGATACGGATACGGGCGTCAGACATTAATTGACGTCCATAACCGCATCCCGCCGCGAAACAACTGGCCGCGCAAGGGCGGCACCCCCACCGCTCTCAGCGGACGGACGAGGTTTTGGCCTCGAGGCGGCGCAGGTTGTGCTGCCGACCCGGTGATCCGCGGTCTTGCCCTCCGCCTCGCATCTAAAGCAGCGAGGCGGGGCGTCACAGGCACTTGCCTTGTGACCGGGCCGGCTGCAGCGGAAGCACCGATCGCCCACGGTGACTTCCGCTGTACACTGCACTCCTAAGTGCCCCACCACCATGCACCGGAAACATCTGGTTTCCCGGGCACGAAGGAGGTGCACCTGCGCCTTTAGGAAGCCCCCTACGAGGAGGCTTCGTCCGTCCGCCACTTTCAGTGCCGCCGCGACGGGGCACTGGACGACTGTCATCCCGTGACCAGTGGAGCCGAAGGAGATATCTCCAGCCTTCACCTGGTCACGGGGGCAGCCGCCCGCCTCCACGACGGCGGAGACAACTTCCTCCGTCGTGGCCGCGTCATCCAGACCCGTGATGCGCAATGCGGCGCATTTGGTGGGCCTGGTGACGCGGACGGCTTCTTGGTCCAGCGCGTCCCTAAGCTGAGCCGCTAGGGCGTCAGCTTTAGGGCCGCTGGAGGCGCCGGAGACCTCGAGGAGGCGAGCCCCGGTGCGTGTCTTCTTGCACCGGAGCCCCCCCTGTATATCGAGGGCCGAGAGGTTGACTGAGGACTTCACAGTCCTCAGTACGTCGGCGTACCCCACCCCCTTCTCCACACCTACCGTCGTCACCGTCAGGACGACGGCGGTGGAGCGAGGAGGGCGGGGCCTCTTCGGCGCCTTCGCCGCGGCGGCTTTGGCCGCTTTCTTTGCGGCCTTCGTCTTCCTCTTCTTGGCTCCCACTACTTCCCATCCCTCCCGTCTGGAGGGGTGTAAGGAAGCAGCGGGAGCGACGATAGAGGAAGAGGAGGCGGCAGGGGTGCCACTCTTCTTGCCGCGCCCCTTGGCCTTCCGCGCCTGGGCCGCGGTCTCGGCCGGTATCCGGCTCACCGAAGCGGACGGGGGCGGAGCGGGGCGGCGGACAGCGGGTGTGCCGCTTGGACCCGGAGCGGGAGCACCGCCGACAGCCGCCGCGTATGAAAACGCGGGACGCGCTAGCGGAGGGCGGTACGCCCGGTCCTCCAGGACCGCGAGGCGCCTCTCGATCGCCGTCAGGACCTGCACCGTAGTCGGTACAGGCTTCGGCGGCGAGCCGGGCGCCATGGTGGGCGCGGTCCTAGGCGCCGTCTTCGGCGCTGGTCCAGCCGTCAGAGGAGGAGGCGGCATGGGACCTGGAGGTGCCTTGACCGCTTTGGTCAGCTCAGCGACCTCCCGACGGAGATCTTCCATCTCCTTTCGGGAGGCAGTGAGCTCCACCTCCAGGCTCGCAACCTGCTTGCGGAGCTTCGCCTCCTCCTCTGTGACGCTCCGCTCGAGGAGCTTGTCGAGGGAGGATTGGGCTTCATCCACCAGTGAAGCCACAATCTTCTTCCTCCCCGACATGTTTTTACTCCCCCGCATGGCCGCGTTCATGCGGGAGAAAATACTCATTATCTCCCGCGCGGGCGGCACACCGATATCCCTGCGACTGCGCAGGGACGGCACAGATGACGGGGGTGGTGTTGGCGGGCGCTTTCTGTAGGCGTCGAGACGCGTGCGCACCGTCTTCACCGGCACCTCCTCCTCCGAATCGCTGGAGAGGAGGGACCCCCACCCAGAGCAACTAGTGCTCCGGTCGCGCGGCAGCCCCCCCTTCTCGAGGGTCCTCTTCTGCGAAGAAGAAGGGCCCTTACCCCTCACACTACTGGGAGCTGACCCATCGTCAGTCCCAGCAGCAACATTTTCTTGGGGCGTCGACGTCGCGCTGCAACTAGGCGGCGCGACGCGAGCCCCCAAATCTAAAGGCATCGAAGTCCGTTGTTCGCGCAATATGTCGTCGGCTGAGACTGCCCGGGGAAGGGCAGTGTCAGGACCGGGGGTCTCTTCAGGCTTCATAGTAAGCACAATTCCTTCTGTGTTGGCCACTCAAGTTTTGATTTCGACGTTCGGTCACCCAACTTGCCACTGCGTTACCGTGGTCAAGTTGGGGTCCAGGGCGGACGGCGAGGACGTAGTCTAATCTCTTGGGGCCCCGCCCCAATCGGCCAGTCCTCGAGTTAAAACTGAGACGCTTCGCTCGCTCGGTCAATTATGACGCAGACGGAGCCGCGGTGATCAGCTAATCTTTTATGGAGAACTAGGTATGGCCTGCGGCTCAGTTCGCGTGAAATAATTTTCTAGTAACAAATTCAAATGGTAAAACATTATCAGGATAAAATATAGTCTACTTATGTCCTTTGTCAGGCTCTAGACTTAGAAAATATCTGTAGGTACCGAATTTCATTTAAAACGGTTTAGTACTTTAGGCGTGAAAGTGTGACAGACAGACAGAATTACCTTAAACTACAGTAAATGATGAATACCTGATACCACTTTAAAAGAGGTATCCGTATATCTGCTACTTTAAATTATGTGTGGATATTATATCCAACTTAAAATTTAAAAATTTACATACAAAAAATTACCTCAAAATCTCGTCATGCCACGTTGGCAAAAGGCTGTTTCCCTTGTACTGGAAAAACTAAAACATACAAGCATCTTCCAGTCTAAAATAAATTCAGATTTTTACAAGATATTAAAAAACAACAGGCTAAATTAATACTATTCAACTGCCATTACTTTCCCATTCAAAGCTAAACTGGAATATTCACCAACTAAATGGTCTCTTTCAACAATACAGTGGCCAAGCCTTCAGAATTACCCCATAACCTTGCTTGGTGACCACGACTCCTTTACGAGCCCAGATTACATTCCGGCAACGTCATATCCAGCATATGAACCATTTTATCGCTACATTAAGTTCCATTTCAGTGTGCATCTCCATGTTATTAAAGTCCCAATTTGGACCCCCCTGAGCTTCTAATTATAACATTAATTTAGGAAATATTATGATGTTAGTAAATAAAATACAAACAGAACAAATTATGTTAAATTATAATTTAGATAAGTATTACAATTCAATTCAATCCAAATACACTTTATTGTACACAATATGGGGAACACACAAAAAGGAGATATCACTTCAGAAGAGTACAAATGGCGGCTTTATCGGTAAAATCGATCTCTTTCAGACAACCTTTGGATGGATAGCGAGCTAAGTATATAGCTTGCACATGTCCTTATCCACAAAAGGGTTTATTACGCCTACATTATCCCTAACCGGGACCGACAAAATTACTGGCAAAGTGTAGCTGTGTAATGCACCTCTACTTACCCCTTTGGGGATATAGGTGTGATATTATGTCTGTCTCTCATTATGCCTAACACTTTATTTATTAGTACCACGAAATTGGAAGCCATACTAATTGCTTTCTCTCAATCTACCTCAATGCTACTATACCTACCTACTAACATAATAACAAAAAAAATCACAGACAAAAACTATTTAAGTAGATAAGGTACTTCCAATAAGTATTAATAGAAAATTCGCGTAAAAAATCCTACGCGTCCTTAACGACTATTAGTTTCCCAGAATTCTGTCTGCGATGTCACGTTGAATAGTGATACTATCTCAACTGGAAACGACTCAATAAAATACCTACCTATGTATTATTTTAGTCACGAATATCATAAATTATTGTTTTATCCCAAAAATATGATTCTGTGAGTATTAAGTTTGTGAAATATAGGTAAAAAATAAACTCAAATGATATAACGTTGTTTGAAAATGTATCATATTGATCCAATACAATTAAAGTTCTTGATCTAAATGTAAATTAATCAACATTCAACGATCAAACATTTCAACTATAGCTGTTCAAACAAAAATATATTCATAAACTTTCTAAAACATAGACCAAATATTTAAGCTTAAATAACATACTCGTATATTGGGTATAACATCTCAATGTATTTTCTCATTCGAATATCCTTTCATTAAATATTTTAATTTAGAATAGTTTCCATGTCGATGATAAAGGTTCTAACCATTGACCTTTACAAATTTTGATTGAAACATTGTTATAAACAGATATAACATAACATCCCCTTCAAACAAGAGTTTTGAATTTGAAATTAAATATTCCATACAACACATAAAATATACTCGTATCACGGTGCTGTGCCACTGCTGGGCAAAAGCCTCCCTCAATTCCTTCCAATGTGCTCTTTCTTTCGCCACCGCAAACCAGTTTTGCGCCAAGACAATGATGAAGATGCAAACAAACTTTTACACAAAAAAAAAAAAACAAAATATACTCCGTATACCTAAAACAACTCGTTCTACCCAATCAAATATCATCTCTAGCTTGTCAACGCACACCAATCTCCCCTCTGATAACGAAAATGAGGTTCAAACAAAATAATAAACGTTTATTTAAACACGGAACAAGTTTAACCGAAAACATATAAACGGAGACTCGAGGGCAAATAAAGAATCCGTTTTATATTTGACGGGAGCGCGGGACCTAGTCATTTGTCTACACTCCAAAACATAATATTTCATCAGGATTTTTTTATTCGTTTTATTTGTCCCGGACGCAATCACGTCCCGATAGAAATTTGGTTAGGAATGTTGTCTCGCTGTTACACTGCGCCTACAACGTGTCACATAAACACGTCTTTTGTTGTGACTTTTTTTATTGATAATTTTATGTGTTTATGTATTTTGGGATATTGCAGGTACAAAATAAGAACTGAAATGAACAAGATACAAGCAGGTACAAGATAAGAAATGAAGACTCATAGCCACAGCATGATACGCTTAAAAGTTAGTTTTAGGTATCTTATACTGCTTATACTAAGCTCGCCCGCATAGAATAGATTCTCAATCCCCATAGACAAACAAAACCCGAATAAAAGGTTTATTATAAAGAGGTAAGATTGTGTGTTTGAAAAACTCTTTCTTTAATAAATCTACTTTTTATTCGTATAATATGTTCCGTTGGATAATTGGGAATGACTAACTAAACCATATTGGGGGGCCGTGGGTATCAACTAAGTAATCTATAGTAGCTTATTAAACTTCATTAAAATATGTTCAGAACCTATTTTCTATTCAAAAGTAGCTTTTTAGTGAAATTGTACATAAATTACAACCAATTTTTCCCTTGTGACACCTAAAGTAATACAATTATGTAACAAATAGGTCGTTCGTGTTACAACTGTCTTCCTACCTTTTTGACTTTCCCGCGACCCCCATCACTATACCAACGGACCTATCATTTGTTACTTACACATATTACGTCTAAATTATACACCTAAAGGTCGCAGTATATTCATGTCCACGTAAAAGCCTATTGTTATCTATTGTCGCATTATACGTGTGCGAGTTCTGTTTCCGGGAACGTCCAACATCTCGTACAGAGGTGGGTAATACTTATTGCCGTGAATTCAAACTAAAATATTTCACACATACTCACGCCTATATCTCCCAGAGGTGGGGCAGGGAGAGGTGATTTACTAACTAAGTTAATAACTGGCGTTGATCCCACGCAATATCAAATAAGATAGATAAGATAAGATTAGTAGAACATGTGTTATGAGTATCAATACATATTGTACATAGGTACTACAGAACAGTTTTTTCAGTTTTTTCAGAGTTTGGCACACAAATATTGTTATATTTATTCTTGTGATTTCACACATAATCAATAACTTCTAATGTCTACAATAAATAAAATTGGTGTGATAAATGTCAGATACAATAATTATATTACAATTAAAATTCAAAGTTTATCAATAAACAAGTCCGTAATATTATAATAGCATTTATCAGTTAATATTGTCTTGAGTGCATTTTTGAAATGGATGGTATTCAACTGCCTTATATTTTTGGGAACCTTATTATAAATTAATGGTGCCATGCAAACAATGCTTTTATGCAGTCGTATTCAGTCAAGCATATTGTCTTAACCGGGCTCCTTAAGACAATAGAAAATCGAAATCCATTTTGAAATCTGAACCTAAATTCTAAACATTAGAGTCCGATGCAACGTACCTACAGCGTAGTACTATTCCCTATTATGTGCCTACTGTCTCTGCAGTCCCTGGCCAAAAATATAGGAAAACTCAAAAATCTAGGGAAATAAATAGTACTTGTGTTAGGAGTGGTGGTGTGGTGGGGATCAAACCAAAGCCGAATTACTTCAACCAATTAATTTACATCGCTTTTAGGTATACATTTTTACAATATCAAGTCACAAAATCTAAATCATATGACTCTTTTTTTTTATTTAGAAACAAACATCTTTGAATTGAACAGTAAGAAAGTTCTTGTACCTCTGTACAGGCAACAACAAACTTTTGCATTTTACTAATATTTTTATATTACCTTGTCACTGAATCCATCAGGAACATCAAAAACCGGTCAAGTGCGACTCGTGGAAGAAGGATTCCGTACCAGACAAGGAGGGTTTGCTGAATTGCCCCCTTAAATATTTATTGTATATTATACTATAAATTAAGTATGTGTTGTTATAGCGGCAATAGAATAACGGACGGCCGCGTTTTAGTAATAGGGTCCCGTTTTACCCTTTAGGTACGGAACCCTAAAAATGGAACAGTAAATTATTGTATTTGCCAAATAATTACACCCTATTAGGTACTACAATATATGACATTTATTGGGCTTCATATATAATCTATTTATGCTCTGTACCTACATGTATATTTTGAATCTGTTGAGGATTTTGCCAAAAAAAAGTATGTCTCTGACGCAACCATTATCTAAATAAAACATCATCTATAGAGATAAAATCTATACGAGAAGTTGGTATTTATTGGGCGACCGTACTAGACAAGGAGGGTTATTGAGTTGCTAAACTTTGGAAAATATTACCAGTTTTCATTACGAGGCCTACCTACCTATAAAACTGAATGGTAACTACCTATATAAATATATTATTATCTTGAAAACAATTTTGGTCCTGAAACTTTCAGAGTCTTGTTAAACCTATGGACTATTTGAGACACGTGGGAAGGTTAATAAAGTAGCTCTTTTAAAGTTTTGTTTGTTGCATTTTACATTTTTATGAAACTTGTGTGTGTGGAAATATGAAATGAGAAGAAAAGAAAATGTAGATTTTCAATTGCAATGAAATTTTCAACCGTAATTGTATGGTTATAAAATGTTATAATAGTAAAAGTATCTTACTTTATGTTACAAAATTCATTTCAAGTGAGTTTTGTTTCTTTTAATAAAATTAAAACAATTTACAACAAAATAATAGGTAAAGTCTAATCGAGAATCTCATCACTTTTTAGAAGTCAGTTAAAAAGAAGAGAGTGCTCGTCAATAAATTTCAATACTAAAATTGTTGATTAATTAATTATACCTATATACAGAATAATCACAAACCAGTCACATGAAAAAAAATGTGTTCAGTTTTTTCTAAAAAATGAAACTTAAGCTGATCAGATAATACATCAACTGTAAATCCAATATATCGCTGTCATTCGTACGTAACCCAGATCTCTAAAAGGCCATAATGTTTATACCCAAAATATTATATATAGCTATTTTTATATATATTATATATATTTTTTATATATATTTTAGTATTATATATAGCCAAAATATTTATACCCAACCAACAAAAAATCAAACGCGCACCAAACAATACGTCGAATCGTCTCAACCATCACCAACACAAACTAGTTTCACACAAAACCTTTATCTACAACAATCGTATGTCCTAAGGCGTCCGCAATCACAGCGAAAACCCTTACATTTTGATCATCATCCCAGATAACTACTCTTTTGTACCGTTCTGAGGAAAGAGGGGAGTGAAAGGAGAGTGGAGTTACAAGGGACCGTGTCACAACTTCATTTCCATAGCAACTCGGAGTCAGCAAGAGCCAGCTGAGTAGGCAAAGCACCTTTTATTTGGAGATTTAACTCACTTAACATTCAGTTGGAAACGGATTTTCTTGGAAGCCGATGTTTAAAAGACTTTTAAATTTTGTAGTTTCAGTGCATTTCGTAATACTTAGGCTATTTTGTATAATGATATTGGGTATTATGTAAATATGTTCAAATACTTTAGGTATTTAGGTTAAAGTATTATTTAAACGTTACTAAATTTATTTACCAGTGCATTCATTCACTCGAAATTTGAAATACCACAATATACTCGTATAAAAGGAATTAATTATCCTGCAATATACAGGATGAATTTTTGAAAAGGGTTTGGATGGCCAAATCCGAAACTATAAGGAATAGCGAAAAATGCTCAAAGGAGTCACGAGCTCGATTTTGATGAAACTTAAAACCTCATCATTAGATTTTTGAAAAACCAATAATGCTAGCTGGGAATCGAACCCATTTACTTAAAAAAACACACCCTATATTATTACACCATACGAGAGTGCACATACGGCAAACTAAAGGAAAGAGCTCATCTTTAACAAAATACATTTTATTTTTCTTACGTTAACTGATTAATTGTTCAAAATATAGACCATTGTTTTCAATACATAGCTGGATTTGAGACCTCAAGGATCGTACTGCATTCAATATTACAATGTTATTGATTCCGTTTAGAATATTATCCAAAGAACGTTTTAAGTCATCAACTGTATCATACGTTTCTTTGTAAATTTAATTTTTAACATACCCCAGAGAAAGTAATCTAAGGGGGTAAGATCCGGGGATCTCGCAGGCCAAGGCACAGGACCATGCGTTGCAATAAAATTGTCGCCAAACTGCTGAATCAAAATTTCTTTTACTATACGTCTATTATGGGCTGGAGCTCCATCTTGTTGAAAAAATAACTGGTTGATCTGGGCCAATGGCAAATTCTCCAGCTCTTCAAACAGTTCATTCAAAATTTTAACATATTTAAAAGTCGTCAACGTTCCGTCATAATTTTAAAATAAAATACTCTGTCCTTCAAAATACTGCACCTACAATTAAATGAAAATCGCACCTGGCGATGCGCTTCGGTGACCCGCACAGGATTAGTTTGTGAATGTTTATTATTTCGATTATACATTCCATTCTTACAAAAAAATTGTTTCGTTAGAAAATAAAATATTGGATAAGAAATGTCTGTCGTTGCCGAGTTTCCGATTTAACCAATTGCAAAAATCAAGCCGTCTTAAATTATCTCCTGGATGTAACTTTTGCACAATGCGTCCGGAGCGGTAACATTTATACTTGTATTTTTTTTAAACTTTACATATCGTAGCCTGAGACACTTGAATGGTTTCAGCTGCGTTTCGGGTGGAATTAGCGGGGAATGACTCAAAATAGGTCAAAATAGCTATTTCTAAATCTTCGTCACAAATACGTGGCTTTAATAGTTTAATTTTGCGACAGCTACCTCCTTGTTTAAGGTTATTAACCATTATTTGGAAGCACTTAAGAGTGGGGAAATTACGATGTCGATATTTGTTTCTGTACCATACCAACGCGCGTGTGGCACTTATTCCATTGATAAAATATGCTTCTATTAAATCAAATCGATCATCATTTAATTTTGTTAAATCCATTTTCAAATCACAGAATTTATATTACAAAATATTTCTTTTAATAAATTTACTAAACAAAGTACGAACAGAATCGAACAGAATCTAAATTATTGGCGGCCAATATGCATATCGTTCTAGTTAAAATTTTTTTTCTTATACACTTTAAGAAAAAAAAATTGAAATTAGAACGAAATTAAAAGCAAGATTATGTTCTACTTTAACATTTTACCAGCCTGCCAGAATCATTCAGAACATAATTTAAAACACGGATCTTTTCTGGTATTTCGAACGAAACAAATTATGATACAAAATTTAGGTACATGAAATATAAATTTTATTAAAATTCCAAATTTTCCTTAAATTTGCCGTATATCATTACTTCGCAGAATTTGATCCTTAACAGCGACACTATCGTATGGTGTAATAATAAAGGGTGTTTTTTTTTTCAAAATCAACGGGTTCGATTCCCAGCTAGGATTATTGGTTTTCCAAAAATCTAATGATGAGGTTTTAAGTTTCATCAAAATCGGGATCGTGACTCCTTTGAGCATTTTTCGCTATTCCTTATAGTTTCGGATTTGGCCATCCAAGCCCTTTTCAAAAATTTATCCTGTATAGTGTCTGAGAACAGCGTCGCTCTACTGTTAAAATATATCTCTAAGATTCCATAACTATTGCCCAAAGGTGTTATGAAGGACAAGCAAGGATGTTTCGTCATTCAAATGAATATCTTGTAGCAGACTTAATTAATTGATATAAAATAAGGAGATATTTAATATGGTTTCAGTTTATATTCCTCCGTTTAACTGTCAAACTAGGAAACACAAATGAGTCCCATCATCATTCCTCATATTTTTACTACACCCCGCATTTATTTCTTTACGAGCTCAGCATTTATCAACATTGTCATTTGAAAAGCTTTCATACAACGTTATATGTAGTGGCCCAACATCTCTATTGGTGTGGAGTTATTTTAGCTTTTATGCGTTTATACGCATTTTATACGACACGAACAATGCTAGTCGGTAATTTCGACCAATGCCTGAATGGCTCGAACATCGTAAAAAGTGTCGCGTCCTCTTGTAAGTAGTCACAATGTTTGTGTTTTTAAGGTTATTATCTGAGGGTAATTTTTAATTAAATTTAAAGAGCTTCAAAACGGGTTATTTTACCGTTTTGTTGAGTGGGTGAAACTATCAAGATAAATGAATTAATACGACCGAAGTGTATATCCAATTCAATCCTACTTGCAAGTCCTCCACCTCATAATTGCGTGAAACGAACAAATTAGAACATGGGCATATAATATCTCTCTACCAAACCCTTCGAAGACACTGGCATGATTATCATAGTACAATAATTGCGTAATTCCGATTCATTGAATATAATAGAACTAGCAACCCTTAGCACAAACTGCGCAAGTAATATTTTTTTATTTTTTTTTACTTTTTGTCAAATTTCTAATCTTATCGCACCACTTGAGACCACGACCTTTCCAACGGTGTGCCACACTTGACTGTGCGACTCTTAGTTTAGAAGGAGAAGCGGCTTCACTGGCGTATTATATATATACATAGATATTATTGTTGCAAAACAAGAAATGCTAAATACTCACTAGATTACTCTATCATGTCGCCAACAGTACACAGGATGATCAATGTCATAAACAAACGCGTAAATTTATCCGTTATTTTGCGTAAATCTATTCTAAATGTTGTAGTGTCTGTCATCTACCTTCCATTCCATTCAGTGGTTTGGGCTCCTGTTGAGTTTAGTGCGAAGGATGTGAAGGTGAAACATGAACTTGACGCCAACGCGTGTGTTTTATTGCCAAGTGTATAATAGACCCTTGTAATTCTTAGTTTAATAATATTAAGGTCATACGAGTATTCACAATATTATCTATACCCAATATTATAAGTAAAGAGGTAAACTTTTTTTTTGTATTAAAGGGTAACCTTTAAAACTGTTGAACCAAGTCTAATTTTTTTTCTCTAATGTATAGATACATAATCCCTTAGCCTGTTTTTTCCCGGTAATTTGTTTCCGTAGGAATTAGAAACGGTAAAACGATACCACGCGGGCGGAGTCGCGGGTATCAATCAGTACAGTACAGTTGTCAATATTAATATAACCATATTTATTGAGCTATTGACTATTTACGCAAAACTACAAAAGATATTAAATAAAAAATATACAGTATACCAGAATAAGGGTAAATAAATGTGTACATTTACTGCAGTATCTACATACAAAGGAATTACCATTGCTCTGCCAACAATACCTATTACTAACACAAGATGGCACCAAAGAGGCAGTATACTGCTACACAAGCGACTTCATAACAGTACTTATTGCTCAAAGTAAACAGTCATACAGTGTGTTGCTATAAAAAATTACGATGTCGCATATAAATGGTATTTTATTTGCACATTCCAAAGACAGAATATTATTTGAATTACTATGTGAATTTATTTAGAGTGAAAAATTTAATCAAATAATAACTAGGTATGCAATGCATTCTGCTGTTGCAATTATTGAGCTGAGTTTGTCGATCCGGGTCGAACTCCTAAACGACTAGACCGATCTTTATGAATTCAGATATATGCACTCACGGTGATGGTCACTATGACCGTGCCAAATTTCAAAAATATCGGTTCTGTCGTTTAGGAGGAGTTCGATCACGAACGAAATACACGAGTCCTCTAAGAAAGAGCTTCGTAAACTCCGCTCAATAATAAAAATTCAATTCACCGAATTTACAACTTTCTGAGATAATAACTCTCAGATCCCTCTCCGAGACCGAAACATACAGATACCTAGGTATGTCAGAGTCATTGGGTATAGCGGTAGAGGACATTAAGAAATCGGTGAAAGAACGTTTTTCTTGGCCGCCTGACAAAAGTTCTTAACAGTTTTTTGTCCGGTGGTAACAAAATGCGTGCTTTCAACGGTTGGGTGATGCCTTTATTGTTATATTCCTTTGGCATACTTAGGTGGACTCAAATGGAGCTAGACGCCCTGGATAGGCGAGTCCGTCAACAATTGACATCGCATCGAATGTTATACCCACGGTCTTCTGTCATGAGACTGTACATTCCGCGGAAGTGGGGAGGTCGAGGTTTTTTAAATGCCAAGAACCTCCACAATCGGGAAGTGTGCAGTCTCAGGGATTACTTCCTACAGAATGGGTGTGGCATTCACTGTGATGTCGTGATAGTTGACAAGTGCCTGACACCTCTTTCCTTGGCTAACGAGAACTGGCATAAACCAAAGGTGTTTAGTACTGAAGACCGTAAGGACGTATGGAAAAGCAAGGAGCTACACGAGCGGTTCTACCGAGTCTTAACAGGACCCGATGTAGACCATCGGTGAACTGGCTACGTTTCGGTGACCTCTTTGGGGAAACTGAAGGTTTTGCCTGTGCAATTGCAGATGAGGTTATTAAGACGAACAACTATCGGAAATACATCATGAAGGACGGTACGGTCGACATTTGTCGAGCATGCCACCGTCCTGGTGAATCACTTCGCCATATTATTTCCGGTTGTTCGTATCTTGCTAACAGCGAGTACTTGCATAGGCACAATCAAGTAGCCAGGATCATCCATCAGCAACTTGCTCTTCAATACGGCCTTGTTGAGTCCGAGGTACCATATTATAAGTACACACCAGTGCCAGTTCTCGAGAATGGTCGTGCGTTGCTCTACTGGGACCGACCAATCATCACTGTAGGACTATTGTTGCCAATAGGCCTGATATCGTGTTGGTTGATCGGACCCAGCGTCGGACAGTGCTCGTCGATGTCGCCGTCCCGCATGACGAGAATCTAGTGAAGGCAGAGAAGGACAAACTTACCAAGTACCTTGATCTGTCTTCGAGATAACCGCCATATGGGACGTAGGCTCGGCGATCATTGTGCCGATGGTCGTTTCGGCTAACGAATTAATAGCGAAGAGTCTCGACCAACATCTCAAGAGACTCTCGTTAGATTGTTGGATCAAGAGTCAGATTCAGAAGGCTGTTATCCTCGACACGTGCCGTATTGTTAGGAGGTTTCCCAGTCTGTAGCCTCCACCGCCCCGGTAGTTTGGGTCCTACTCCGCTACTGGTGGGTCACTGTTTTTTATATTTTTAAATGTATTTACTTTTTTATAAATCTATTTAAAAATGTAATAAATATATTAAGAATTTGAATAAATGAAATAAAAATTCTAAATAATGCATAGAACAGCATTATTACGTAAGACCAACAAAAATAACTGGCGATTTGTGGGCGTTTAATGTGCCTCTACCAATATTAAATATGTATGCATTTATTTAGAAGTTCCAATATAAAATCTACATAGAATATATCTACAGAAAATCTTAAAGAAACTAATTCAAATTAATAAGGTTACCAAATATTACGGGCAATCTCTGAATCCAAGTCAAGTAATCCTCATACATCTAATACCTTAATTACAGGTTAACAAAACAGCACGTAAGAAAACAGTCTAAAGTTGGTTGAATAGGGCCTGAGAGTTAAGCAAGCGTATCTGATTATGATCCTTAATAACAATGTTGTAGGTAAATAGCTTAAGATAACAGCGTGCACGTGTGCGTGTGCTTGCCACGTCACGTACCTAATAATTATAATAATACACACAGACTATTAAAATAGACAACCACTGTAACGAATACTTAGGAACCTTTTATCTACTCTCATTTCGAAAAAAAATAATTTTACATATACACGTGTTTCATATTAGTGTGGTCATATCTCAAGGTTGCATTGGGTAGGGCCTAAGTAATATATTGCGCGGGGTCTTTAATTAATTTAATAAAATATTGACTTATAATGACGTAGTCGATAAATTTTCCTTTTTATCGATAGCTCATTGAAATGAAGCTCTAAGACTGCACTACAAAATAAACATATGATTAGAATGAACTCTAATTTGACCTCAAGTAGGTTTGCCAAACAGTGAAATAGATTCGGACAATCTCGTTGTTACTCAAAATTTTAACCAACAGATAAAGTTACTTTATCAATAGTTATCATACAAAATAGTTTCCGAATCACAACTTGGGGTTAAAATAAAGAGTGCCTACTCAAAGTTATTTTTGAAGTTTTTCTATGAATATATGTATCACGTGATTGTCGTGAATGTCACAACTCACACGTAATTTGTTGTCAACCTACTCAAATACCAGGAGCAACGCATTTGCTGTCGAAGAAAAGAGAAGAAACATTTATGTTCTTGTTTTTCTTAAATTTACACTTTTTATAAATTGGTTCCGCACAGATATTTAAAATACAACTGCTGTTTGTGTAGAAGTTTATGTAGCTGTTGAGAACGCTGGTAGGTATAGTAGTAGGTATTCAGTTTCGGGATAGAGAGATCGTGGATGCCAGTCACTGCACTACCATATCGTGAACTCTCTTTCGACTCATTTACCATGAAGTAAATGATCTGCAAGGTGTTTGGTTATTTTTGACCGACTTTAAAAAAGAGTAGGTACTTAGGTTCTCGATTCGTCATGATAATGTGATGCATAAAAGTTCATAAAACATTATCGCTAAAAGTGGCAACTTGTATGGTTGAACGAGGATATCAGAAAAAGTAGGAGGTGTTGGTGTCAGTTTCACTAATATGTATCTTAAGGACCCCTAAAAATTACAAAGAGAACCGTCCACTTTTTTGATTGGAGCCGCTTTGAAGAAACTAGGTATCAGTAGCGATGTCGGCATATATCAAAGACGTACACGTCACAACACGTATAAATTTTACCGCAAAAACCATATTATTCCGATGTTGCAAGTTAACGCAATGTTCTTCATAAACGGGGATTTTATTAGCTTTTTTTATGCTGGATATTTGTTCATTTTAGCAATTGGTAATAAATTACTAATCTTAGACTACATGGATAAAGAAAGTCGCTTTTTCCGTCTGTCTGTTCTAATGTATGTTTAGTTCTTGAAAACTACGCAACGGATCTTGAAGCGGTTTTTTTTTAAATGGGTTTAAGTAGGTTTCGAAATGTATTTACATGCATACTATCATGCGAGCGACGCCGCGCTGGCATTCAACAATTTTATTTTATTTCATAGGTCTTAGGGAAATATCCCGTGTTTATGGTAAATAATAATTATATTATTATTTATCTCTTAAATTATTTTATACTAGGTACCTACTAGCTTTTTTTCATAAATAAAACTAAGTACCTACTTGGTACTTTTATTAGATTTTTACCAAAATTACGACGTAATTCAAGGAAACATTGGACTTGGGCAACACTTACAAACTTACAACTATCTAATTTCTTTTCAGTTGCAAGTAAACTTTGATATTAGGCGTACGTAGTAATCTGTGTTAATCGATCATGGCGTATTTAAGTAATAGTGAATATTATGAAATTATACTTTGCGTCGGGGCAGCCGATGGCAGTCTGCGTGAAGCTCGTCGCCTTTATTGAGAAAGATTTGTGGACAATAGACTCGAAGGTGAACGGCGGCGGTTACCATCTGTGGAGTGCTTCCGAAAAATGGTGAACCGTTTACATGACACTGGTTCTTTCCGTGGTTCCCGCTCAGAAGGCAGACCATCTGTTGTACCACCAGAGCAAGAAGAAAGTATTCTCGAGCATTTTCAATCCAATTCCAGAACAAGTACTCGCCGCGCTGGAATTGTTCTGAGAATGAATCATTTGAGAGTATGGCGCGTGCTAAAAGCAGGTGGTCAATATCCGTACCACTTCAGGCACACCCAAGAACTGACACCGGCTGATTTCGTGCCACGTCTCAACTTTTGCCAGTGGTACCGAGAGGAAGCACAACGATCCCCTAGTTTCGCGAACCGTATTTTATGGACCGATGAAGCCTCTTTTACTCGTGCTGGTATCAGTAACCAGCATAACGAACATGTATGGACTCATCAGAACCCACACGCATCTGCAGAAAACAACTTTCAGCATCAGTGGCGTGTTAACATTTGGGCGGGAATAATCGGAGATATTTTAATTGGTCCTTTCGTGCTACCGAGTTCGCTAAACGGTGAAAATTACCTCGTGTTCCTTAGAAACGTCTTAGAACCCGAACTTGAAAACTTACCTGTAACATTGTACACAAATATGATGTACCAGCAAAACGGGGCGCCAGCACATTATGCGAGAGATGTACGGGCGTATTTAGATGAGCGGTTTAACCAGTGGATCGGACGTGGTGGTCCCATACCTTGGCCTCCGAGGTCACCGGATCTCACACCACTTGACTTTTTTTTGTGGGGCTATGTCAAAAACAAAGTGTACAGTGCGGTATGTCTCACGCGTGAAGATATGGAGTCTAAAATATTTGATGCATTTAGCAGTGTAACTCCAGACATGCTGTGTAATGTAACTGCCAGCATGATGCGACGGACCCAACTGTGCACTGCTCAAGGCGGCGAACATTTCGAGCCGTTACTTTAGTACCTACTTTTTAGTTTTGTGTTTATTAGTATCTTAGGTAGGAAGTGTATTTTTTATTAAATTCAATAATGTTTATCTAAGTATCGTGATATTAGTGAGTTAGTTATGTTTATTGTGGAACACAGTACCTACCTATCTACCAGGATGACATGCACAATGAAATCGGTAAGTTTTTGTTGTTTAAAGTCCACAACCTATCATTACTACAAAATAGTATTCTGTACCAGGAGCATATGAAATAAGAGTTGTTTACGATTCATCGAAGGGGACTGAACCTTACGAATAAATTTGACCCTAGGTAGTGTTGGGTTTATAAAATATCGATTAAATGAACAAATCAATTAAATTTACATGCCACCTTAAAAGTTTTAACTAAACTTGTATTTGCAATTTTGTCCGTGCGTATAGTTAACTCAACGCGCAAGTATAACGAGGGTCAAATATGACCACACTAATATGAAACACGTTGTACATATAGCAGTTGATTTACATTTAAAGCCTATGAAATTTTTTAATAGTATTATGACACAAGTTTTGTGTCATAATACTATTAAAAAATTTGAATTTATTTTATGATACAGATTTTCTATGAGATTTTCTATAACCTGTATCATAAAGTAACTTTGTAGGTACTAATATGACTAAAAAGTTAGTCTACTAGCAATAACAGGCTAAAGTCTGTCGACCATACCGCCTTGTTGTGTTTTGCCGTCATTTGGCGATAACATCTTTAAGTTTGTGTTTCTCAAAATATCTAAATGGATGAGTTTCGATAAAGTTGTGTATGAAGCTGCACATATCTAGGTACAAGAACACTTGTAGGATACTATAAAGAAACGAGCCGGATATACTTTACTTTTAATTTTAGAATAAGTGTTTCCAAATAATGAAAAGTGTGCTCTGTTACCTGAACATTTTAAAGTATTATTTTTTATATTATCAGATTAAAAAGTAACATGTGTATTATTCTTTTAATACTGAAAAAAAAAACATTTTCGTTGTCACGTCCGTCGCGTACTTTTCGGGTAAATGAGTCACAACATCCAAATAAAAGAATCCAAATAGCAAAAATAACCATTCAACTAAACTACACAAAAGTTACATTGTATTTCTTTGTAACATCTCTTATATTTTAAGGACTTCTTATTCCTATTAAGGCCAACATCCTCTTTTACAAAGACCGATTCAGATATAAATCAGAAAGTGATGTGTCGACGGAATATGATTGATGGAGCTACATATGAGTATCCCAACTTTGATGTACTTAACAGTTTTTGACCCTTTTGTAATTCATCAGTTTAGGGAAAGTTGCTGACTAATTTTAAATCGGTAACAAATATTAGATAAAATTTACAACTTTGTAAGTCTGCGGCTAGATATTGGTTATATTTGCACCGAATGTAGCTTATTACGGCCGGTCCGGTGGATATACTCCATTGAGACACAAAGTTGAATCCAATTGCAGTTGCTTTAGCCAATGAGGTACTTTTTACTATTAAGACCTGTTGCGGTTATTGTGACCACATTGACCTCGGATCTAGCATGTGCTCTAGGATGCTTGTGTAGCTTAGCTAATCTGTGTTGTTAGCTTACATGGTCAAACCCCACCAATCGTTTCAGTGGGACGAACGCGAATATATTTCATTTCATTCCCAATCGTCCCATTCAGTGTGATTAACGAGAATACACTTTAATCTGAAGCCCGCACACTACTTTGCAGAGATTCTTCTCTTCTTCAATCTTGGCAAAAGGTTATTACAACAGAGAAAAGTCTAAGCCACGTATACGCAAGTAAATTAAACGACGCAAGTTATAAGATCAAAGTGCTATAAAGCCAACATGCTCTTCATCCAATCCTCCCGTGCGTCCGGACAACTTTACATACCATAAAACAGTACCAACTACCAGATAAGGTTTCATCAGGTTTACAGTGCTGTAGTTTTAATTAGTTTGATGTAAGTACTTCCTTGTATATAGGTTGTTTTAAAAATAGAGGGTATTGAAAATACTATTTTTAGTAACTCTAAACTGTCTTGGGTTCGATTACCGAGTCGAATCAAATATTTATTTGATCCACAAATGTTTGTTTCGTAGTTTGGGTGTTTTCTTTGTACATTATGTATGTATATAGAAATATAATAAGTATGTTTACCAGTTGTACAGATCCCATATGACAAGCTTATAGCATAGCTAAATTTGGGCTAGATGACGTTGTGTGAGAATGTAGAAATATTTATTGAGCGGAGTTTACGAAGCTCTTTCTTAGACGACTCGTGTATTTCGTTCGTGATCGAACTCCTCCTAAACAACTGCACCGATCTTTTTGAAATTTGGTACGGTAATAGTGACCATCACCGTGAGTACATATATCTGAATTCATAAAGATCGGTCCAGTCGTTTAGGAGTTCGACCCGGATCGACAAACTCAGCTCAATTATTGCAACAGCAGAATGCATTGCATACCTAGTTTATTAAATTTACTTTTCATAACCTATAATTATATTAAATGTATATATAATCTATAATTAGTCTAGTATAGTAGTAATATAGTCCGAGACGCCCAGGACTGTAATTGGCTGTGTCATAGCGGCTGGCACGTAAGATTTTGTTGCTTTTTATCAAAATTTCATCTCAAGGCAACGGGTTTAATTTTTTTTCAAAAATTCAATATAGCTGCTACTTTTTGTTAAATTAATTCGACCATCTTGGACATAACCCACAATAAATGTGCCCGGTGACGGTAATAGGCTTGCCCCCTATTACGTAGGACTAAAAATACTGGCAAATTGTGGGTGTGTAATGCACCTCTGCCTACCCCTTCGGGGATATAGGCGTGATATGTGAGTGTGTGAGTGAGGGAATATATAATTAGTGGAAGTAGTATCTATCACTCTACCTATAGTTGTATTAATTCAAAACTTTAACGATCACAGTGTTCAAGAGAGCCCTTGTAAAATTAAATGTGTCTTGCACCCTTGAATGGGGGTTAATTCGAAGCCGTTGGCATCGGCACCAAATATCATAGGAATAAATTATGTTTATTCGAAAGTCACCGCATTCGAAATGTTGGCGCCCTTCCAAACAGTGAAAGTTTCGAAGACATTGGCCTACCAAATTTGTTTGTACACGAACACGGTGGCCCTGCCAACATTCCTTAGAGAAATCGAAAGTACGAGTATTTACGGTAAACATTCAAAAATTTTATGGAGTCATTTTGGAACGCCGCCAGAAGATATCTTGAATTTTTGGTACGTTTATGCTATGAAACTGTCAAAGATTCAAACCAAACGTCCAGATGGGGTATTTTTATAACTTTCTATATAATTTTGAAGTTAAAGTTTGTTAACGTAGATTTGTGTTATTCACTCTATTATTGCTTTGTTGGTCCAGAAATTGCAAGCAAAGTTACCGATAAATATTGCAAAATAAAGCATTAAATAATCTATAGCAAGTTCCTTTATATAATGATGAGGTACAAATACAAGAGAAACATGCTTTGTTTACTTCGTCAACAACTTCAACGTTCTAAAAACTTACTGGTATAAATGAGATATGATCCTTAAATTACATACTATGCCTGCAATCGTTATGAACCTGACTAGTATCATCTCACGGCATCGTCAAGACCAAAGATAAATTGGCAATTATGCCGTGTGTGAAAATAGGAAAAGTAGTGAAAAAGTAAATGATTTTTTGTTTAATAATGATTGTGTTCAAGTTCTACCAAGTGTCAATCGACGGTGTAAATACGAGAGTGGATTGAAAAGTAGTCGGCCTAACACTGATCCATTTAGTTCTAAAAATCAAATCTACCCACATTATTTAGTTCAGTTCAGACCTGTTAATTATGTGAAGTTTGAAACGTGTGCGATAATTATTTTTAATTTTATAAATTTATTAACAAAGCAATCTGACATCATTTCCGCAAATGGAGCAAATCGAGCAGCGTGTCGTCATTAAGTACCTCCATAAGAAGGGGCTGTCATCAAAGCCATCCATGATGATATGGTCAGTACATTAGGGGATTGCGCTCTTTCATATTCATCCGTCAAAAAATGGATAGCAGAATTCAAGCGTGGTAGAGAGAGTGTGAAAGACGAACCCCGCTCTGGAAGGCCTTCGACGTCCACTACTGACGAAAATGTTAAAAAAATACTCGACTTAATTATGGGAGACCGCAGATTGAAAATTAGAGAGATAGCCGAGATTATAGGCATCTCTTATGAACGTACTCAAAACATAATAGTCAACCTATTGGGTGTCCACAAGGTGTCTGCGAGGTGGGTTCCGCGACTGCTTTCAGTTGAGCAAAAAAGAATGCGATTGACTATTGCACGCGACTGTTTGGAGTTATTTGAAGCTGATGAAAGTGATTTTTTTAATCGTTTTGTTACTATGGATGAAACATGGGTTCATCATTACTGTACACCGGAAACAAAACAACAATCAAAACAGTGGAAAAGACCTGGTTCACCACCCCCCAAAAAGGCTATGTCGATTTTATCGGCAAGTAAGGTGATGGCTTCAGTATTCTGGGACCCGAAGGGTGTGATTATGGTTGATTATCTTGAAAAAGGTCAGACTATACACTCTGATTATTACTGCATCTTACTACATCGTTTACGAGAGGTTTTTGACAAATGACGAGGTCAAAGCAGCAGTAGACGCATATTTTGACTCTAAGGAAGAATCATATTTTTCAACGGGCTAAATGCTTGGAAGGGAAGATGGCAAAAGTGCATTAAACTTGATGGTGATTACGTTGAAAAATAAAAATATATTTATTTATTATGTATTTATTTCCTTGGTTAGGCCGATTACTTTTCAACCCACCCTCGTAGTTCTTAACAATCTATATAACCTTTACACCTATATAATTCAAGTACTTAATCTACTCTCTAACATTGAATATTATTAGCCATATAAAGCCATTTCATTACTGGGCACGGTCGTCCTCTCCATTATAAGAGGATTCAGGAGGCCATTGTCGACCTCGTTGGCTTAGTGCAGATTGTTGGATGACATAAGCTTTGTAAAATATCATTTTTATGGTATTTTAATATCATTATACCTTTTATATATATTATAAATATATATATATATATATATATATATTTATAATATATATAAAAGAAAGTCGTGTTGGTTAAGAGATTAATGGCTCGAGAACGGCTGGACCGATTTCGCTAATTCTTTTTTGTTGTTGTCGTCTGTTGATCCGCATTTCCTACTAGTACCTAAATTTTCTTTCTTTAGTGTTCTACTATATCTAACTTATGAATAAGCCTACAGTCACATCTGATGTTTATCCTGACCCTTACACCGTTGGTACATCAGAATTACATCATGTTGCTACCAGTGTAAGGACAGGGATAGAAAAAAAGGGAAAAATGGAGTCCTCACTGTTCTCACGTACCAAAATACAGAATAAAAATATTGAAAATGATATTCAATAACAAACCTACCTATGTACCTTTCTTATTTATTAGTTTGGACTTTGTTTCCTGTAAAATATATCTTTCAGCGATAAAGCCGCTTTTATATATTATGATTGTTACTTCCATTTTGTTATCCTTGTGATTGGTAGGTTTACAACAAAGAATATTCTTTTATACCTAAAAGTAATAAAGCAATAAAAATCTATTTACTTGTAAAAATGAACTTGGGAATCTGAAAATGCTTTCGCGACAAACAAGAAATACCTACTACATACTCGTATTATTAATATTATAATATTAATAAAGCATGAAATTTACAAAAAGATATCCGAATTCCCAAGCTACCTTTTAAAAATGAATATTAATATTTTTTCTTAATAATAAACGTTCCATATTTAAAGTCAAATACATTTTTATGTCAAGTTGACAGTCACATTTTGTGGGGTGAATTTAACCCAAATTACATAAATCAACTAAGTAGGTTGGTACCATAATAGCTTAATATAGTGATGCCTCAGGGATGCCAGAATGAGACATCTATGTGACTAAACTGACAACCTATGAATTTGCCGACAATGTAGTCAAAGGTGCGGTTCTAAATAGAAGTTACGGTATTAAGTAACGGCCTGCCTTATACCTCTGCATTATAGGGTTACACGCCTTTCTACGACGCTTTATGTTGGTCATAAAGTCGCTGTCTGCTCGCATATGCCCACCTTCGCAATGAGATATAGCTCTATAAAAGCTTTTTATTTCAACCGCGTAATTATAAAAGGCAGTTTAGTTGGAAGGGGTTTATTATGTTACGTACTAGCTTAATAGACGTGGACGTGAAAGAATACATGAGCGAAACGTAGAAACATTTTTCATCCATTTCATGGGTTTGCAAAGTATTCGATTGAGTATTTTGTTTACGAATGGTTAAATTGTTTGACTTAGTTTCAATTTAACCAATCCACACATACACTTACCTCATAACTACTTTATATATTGATGACGGCGTTCCTTACCCACGTTATGGTTTCATAGAGTCCGTTGCCCTTTTTTTTTAATCCACGGCCCAAGGGCCGTTACCGGGCGTCAGCCCTCACCTTCTACCCTGCTTCTGTAAGAACGGTGGGTAGCTATCCCGCCGTCCTCAGGCCCTGATCATGGAAGTCGATGTTCTTGGGCGTAGATGAGTCTGCGGCACCCTCACCGCTGACTTTGGAACTCCGCAGGGAGGGTACTCTCCCTCACCCTCTTGGCCACCTCCTTCGCAAGCACGGCTTGCTCGCAGAAGGACAAGGCCGCGTTCCACCTAAGTCGGAAGTCCTGGCAGAAATAAACCTCACACTATTCCAACTTTGTAATCCTAACATAATTAAGTTCAAAGTACTGTTACGATACAGCTTTAAGTGTAAAGTTAATTACGTCAGTGTGTTCAATTCCATCGTGGCATGTCGTCCAAAATAAACAGCCGCATTTCGGCCTCGCTTCTATGTAAATTACGCGGCTAAGAGAGGACCCCTCGTTGTGTCTAATATAAGAGCGGAAACTTCTCAGAAGACGGACCTGTATAGCTACTTCAAATATATGAAGTACTCTAGATAGTGCAATATACTAAAAGGGTTGAGCGTTTGATGCAAAGCTTTCAACGACATCGCTAGTGTGGTTTGGTAAATGGGCGAATATTGTCCAGCGCAATGACAACTTGAAAATACGGACTAACTTTTAAAGCATCGCGTTTCGTTTATAGTAATTTTATGAAGCTGCTGAAGAGTGTTTGGTTGAATGAATCTGGCAAGTCATCCTAACCCAGACGCGGTGCACCTGTTGACAAACGAACGACAATCAGGCAAATTTACTTAAAGTAACGGCAAACAGCAATAAGGCTTTACAGCAATATAACATTTGTCGATCTCACAAATATTTAATTCGACCATGGAATCGGACCCGAGACTCCGGAGCGAAAGCCGATGCACTACCGACCACGCCATCAGAGCAGTGTTATATTTGTAGAGACTTCACTATATTATTATATTATTTCCCATCTCAGCTAACATCTAATTCGACAATCTGTCCGTGCATCACCCTTTTTGGTTACGTGTTAGAGAAAAATAAAATTTTCTGTAGCACCTCAAACACATTACACCAGTGAAATGTGTGTATTTGCCAGAGATTGTGTACCTATTTATTTTTCGTCCGAATACCCCCCTCCCTTCGTCCCTCGTCGTGCCATCCCTCCCTCATCTCGAACCGTGTGTGACACTCGCATTATTTGCGTGGCTCCCGGCTGTTTGCTCACGTAGGTGAGGTGCCAAAAAGTACTATTTTATTTATGTGTTTGGTGGCCACAATCAAATTTTTTATACCTTTGTGTATGGAAATATCGGCCTTTGTCCCGAGCGGTGGTCGCCCATATTTTGAATCCTAAATTGCTTTTATTCGACGACTGACTTAATATTATTTCTGTAATTAAAACTCTCATCCTGAATGTTTTCAACGTGGTGTTATGAGCAATTTATGTGGTTTTTATTTTGCGAAAGAGTATTTTTAAAAGCGGCAATTAATCGCCTCGATATAGCGGCAGGTTGCCATGTTTTCCCGGACTTCCGTAGATTAATTTAAGGGCAAAATTGTTGTTTATTTGTTGAGTTGTGAATGTAGCAAAAATACTGTCACAATAATACAAATATAAAAAGGTACAAATATTGTGCGTTAGATTGACCTTTTTCCTTTTAAATTTGTGAACAGTTACAAATAATTTGATTCCTCTATCTCCTTTGCTCTGTCTATTATATACATTTATAAGATCTACTTAATATAAAAACTATTCCTTTTCATACAAAATATTATATAGAGACAAAATATTAATTACAGAGTTGGTACGATTGATGTACGTTTCCTCGTATAACCGGCGCTCACGTCTCATTGATAAGGGATTATCCTCTAAGATTAGACCAAGCGCCTCGACCTCCAACTATCCACATAAGTCCCCTTTATTATACGCGTATATATACGGTATAGCTTAGGCCTTTGATTGGTTTTATATTACTACTATGCCTGTATTTAAAAGGGAAATGATTGCTGTATCTGCGTCTTAGAAGATACTGTAGTTGACTGCTTCAGTGACGTAGCGGTAGTGCATCGGCTTCCGACTCCAAAGTCTCGGGTTCGATTCCCAGGTCGAATCATATATTTGTGTGGTTTGAGCCGATTTTAATGGATATTATGTATGTATGTAGAAATATATATTAAGTATGTTTATCAGTTGTCTAGAGTCCAAAGCATAAGCTTATAGCTTATTTTGGGCTAGATGACGTGGTGCGAGAATGTCCAAAATATTGATATATTTATTCTTTTCTAACAACCAAATTTCGACAGCAATATTTTTGTTTTGTCTTAATATGAGGCAAATACATTATTATCTGTCGGGCACGTTTCCAAATTCTCTGGGGTTACGAAGAGTATCCAAACAGGAGTTATGATTTATGGTATATTTGGGATGTTAAATATTTCCTTATGGTAAATATGTAACTTGGTTACAACTAAACAGACGTGAAGGAATAATGTGTAAGACCAAGTTACATCGCAATAATGAACACGGTCAATCTGTATAAATTGAACATAAGAAATAGGCGATGACGCCATGCCATAAGATATCATACTTATGATTAATTATTATTATTAAATCCCGTTTATGTGTTATTATATTAATTATTATATTCCATTTATTCATTCCATATTCCTAACCTATACATTTATTATATTAATGACGAGTATTATGATTACAAATCGTCGAGGTTTTAAAATAAACCATTTAAAGGATTAATGAAGAGGGGAATTCTACATAATGACTCTGGTAAAGGTTTGAAAAATATGTCCGTGTTAGTACATAGACATACTTTTCAAACCAAATCGCAGCCGCCAATATTTCACTTCCTTTCGCTTAGATCTTTCTATTTTATCGAGAATATAGTAATGGTTGAATTAGTATAAGATAATAACGACTTACAGGAACTTTCCTTAATCAATTAACGCCCCATTAAATACAAAGACACATATTTTGTTAAAATGATAACGACATTATGTTTATCTTCTCACCGACCCCAAAACGATTTCGTTTTACATCTTACAGCGTTTGTTTTTTTTTTAAATATTCTACAAAGAATCTTTAGAACGTAAAGCAAACTCAGTAAATATATCTTTTATAAAAAGAAAAAGGAACTTTAAAGAATTACAACCTCTTTCCTTTTTTTCTGACAACCACGAAAATTCAATTCGACCATTAGGTTGTACTACGAGTATAAACACTCAAAGGAAAGGAATTAGGGAAGGAAAGAAATCCATGCAACACAAACAAAAAGGAGTCCTCAACCGTAATCTCTTTAACTGCCGTTTCAATGCGAACGTTTTGAACCGCACTCAATACGGGGCTTTTTAAAAAGCTTTTCAACTCCCACAACACGCGGTTAAAGCCGAAACACGGCCAAACACGACTTCTTGTAATTAGGTCGGTTTCACACCAAACGTATTTAGAGAAGCTGATACAATGCTACAGCCTTGTGTTTTGTTTATTCATTTTCTTTTGTTATTTTTAATTAGTCTCTAAGGTTACCAGTTAATGTAATCTCTGTAGAAACCGTTACGAAATAGTTATTTATTATCTAAATTTAAAAACGAATATTGCAGTTAGTTTAAACTGCATAGTTTACGTAAGAATGACTTATCAAATGTTAGGTTGAAAACTATGTAAAAAAAAAATTTGCTTCGTATTATAAAAAACATGATGCCTATACTTAATAAGTATCGATTTAAGTCTATTCATTAGATTTGATCAATTGTGTGTGTCATTGAATATTTTTTTAACAAAGAATAATTACGCTACAATAGTATATCTTACTTTACAGCACCGACTTTAGGGTAAATATTCGTCAGGTTATAAAACCGAAGTGAGTACGTCCCGTAATTGGCGGCGAGTCGGAATAGAGTGAGTTACTCTGTTACCATTCGCAACGTACAATGCTCTTACTCTCAGGAATCGAATTGAAGCGTATTTCTTTTACACTACTTAGTTCTGAGTTAAATAAAACGAGTAAATCTATTCATATACCACTTATAGTAGCAGTCAGTGTAGATTTTTAGGAATTAACATTATTATAGTACTTACTAAAATTCCTTTATTAACTCGAAATCATTCATAAATCAATTTATCTCGTATTCTACTCAAAAAAAGCTTTATACAATAATATTGTTTATTTTTTATTTTATTAGTACTTGCTCGAACTGTAGAGATTCTACTTTGTGATATGTTATGTAACATTTGTCCTGGCTTTTTGAATTTTGGTTAAAATTATTGAGTGGTTATGGGTTTTCTAAAGTGCGTAGTAATGGCAATAGGCCTGCCCCCTAACCAAACCAAATTACAGGCAAAGTTTGGATATATAATGCACCAAATACCTGCCTCTACCTGTATGTACGAACTATTGCTATTTATTAAGAAGAGTAACATGGTTTTTTTGTGAACATATTTGAGTATCTGATATTGAATTTGTGATTTATGGGTTAAAACGTAAAAAAAATTGATTTATTATCAGCAAGCGTCTGAGGGAAGAGACTGGGGATCTCCGCGCAGGCAGCTTTCTCGCGCAAAGACTCTCATTGGCAATTCAGCGCGGGAATGCTGCCTGTGTTATGGGCACTCTGCCTAAGTTTCCCTGCCTTACTTATTTATTTTAGTTTTAGATAGTATAGTTTGTAGTTTGTTTAGGTTTTTTTAATTTAATTTTTCTGTTCCTTGTATATTATTCATGAAATGTGTTATTATAAATAAAATAATAAATAATAAATAAATAAATATGTTAGGACAATTCACACAACGCCATCTAGTCTCAAACTAAGCAGAGCTTGTGATATGAGTACTAGATAAACTGATTTAAATACTTATATACATTTTTTTTGTATATACATACATATTATACATAGGAAACACCCAGACTTCGGTACAAACGTTTGTGTCATCACACAAAGTTTGTCCCGATCGGGAATCGAACCCGAGACTCCGGCGTCGGAAGCGGATGCACTACCGACCACGCCACCGAAGCAGTCAAAATCTATACTTACAATTGAGTTGTATTAAAATGACTGTTGATAATTCTGGAACTAAATGAATTATTGCAAATCAATAAGAAATAATAACGGTTTTAGTTTGTACAGTGATTTCTTTATACAGTTGTCAATTTGTTTTCTACAGTAAACTCCAATAAACAGATTAAAACTCAAACATGCTAAACACAAAGTTACCGTAACAAGAAAAGAAATGCAAAAGTGCCGTAATCATTTTCCGCGACATTCATTTCTCGCTCGCTTCCTAAACAATGCAAATAAGATAAACAACACAGTACCATTCCAGGATTTAATATTTTATTTCTTAGTAAAAATCTTCAAATCCGCAAAAAAATGGTCAAAAATCCCAAAGTCCCTATAAAATAAATAACAATTTGCTTGCAACGACAGTTTGTCCGACTTAAAACGGATTACACTTGCAATTGACCCCGAAATGTATTTTTATGGTAACACTGAGGTAGGCAAGCTGCCAATTTTTAGACAAATGGCAACACTGCTACAATGGGTAATGGAAAAATATTACGCTTAATCGCGATTCTAAAGCTGTATGAATATGCTGTAGGGAACTTAACGTACAAAAATAATGACTATACTTCTTAAGTGCCAAATAGTGTCTTCCTATACTTAAAAATGTAGTGATGGGATTACCGTGATCTATAGGTGATTGCAGCACTAGATGTACGGTACGCCGTTTTTTAAGTTTTCTCTCTAATACTGGAACACTCATAATGGAATAGGTCTTAATTTTATTTTAACCTCTAAAATTAGACTTATTATTGCTTGTAGGTACCGTACGGTCTAAGCTCAACATAATCTCCAATAACCATAGTAAATAGAACTGGACAGTTCGAAGAACGTCCGGAGATAGTTCGATTCAAAATTCATACTATTTATTTATATCGTAAATTATTTGGTTACTAGCTGTCCCGGCGAAATTCGTATCGCCTGAAATTTTACTTTTAAACCTTCCCTGGACTTCCAGGAATATTTTAACAAAATTAGCCAAATCGGTCCAGGCATTCCAGAGTTTTAGCAGAGAGAGACAAACGAACAGCAGCGGTTCATTTTTATTTATATAGATAGATAGTATTTAATATCACGTCTCGTAATAAAGTTATCACTGTTGTTCTTTGTAAGTAGTGTCTTATATTTGACAAGATTATTTTACCGCATAACTACAGTGTAATTGTTAGTACTTTATAAGTCTTCACCCAGTCGCTCTGTCTACCGCTGGACCACCGTTGCAGCTTTGAAGAGAGTACAAAATTAACACGCAACACATTATACAGTAACTCTTTATCACAAAGAGTCATAACAATTGAAATTCCCCCACATTATTGGCATCCACGCAGTTTTTAATATCGGAGGTGCTCGATTTGGACTAATGGACACTTTTAACGGTCGAATGAATAATTAAAATTGAGATTCATCAAATATTTAAATGACGTAATAATATTAATTCAATATCCTTCGTCCATTTTATTGGTTTTCGCGATATCACAATCATTATGGTAACATTGTCGATTTTGAACATTTTATGTTAATGTATTCATTAAATACTGATTTATTCTGTTGAATTTTATAAAGGAGGCATCAAGGCTACCTTTTTTTAGAAATTAGCGCAAACGATACCCTTAATAAAGTTTGAGGCTTTACGTATACTCGTATAATAAACGTAAAATATTATATACCTACAATAAATACCTGAACTCCGGTCCAAACGTCACATAACGATTTGTTGCAACCCAGAGAATGAACCCAAAATGTCACTTAACATTACCGAGTACAGCATCAAAGCATAGAGAAGTATACAACAAATTTTATATTCCATTGGCAAAAAGATCAAGCTTAAAGAGAAACATTACAAAGTAGGTACATTATTGGTTCGGTGTTGAGGTACTCATTAATAGTAAAAAGCAACCGCAGCACGGAACGAGTAGACAGCGAATGAAATGGGTAATAAAAGTAATAAAGTGTATTGTTTGCCCGTAGATCGATAGCCAAAGACCCATTTAATTAATGACCAATCTCCCGAGACTCACCGGCACTTCCACTAATTAATTAAAGTCTGCTGCAATCGGAGTAAAAGTGAAGTCTCATGTTTGCTCTCATTGTTCTAAAAGAAAGCATGTTTCGTTCTGCGAAGATGTCATGTCAATGTTATTAAGCGCTCCCGTGAAATTTCCCTATACATCGACGCTTGACGTAATCAAGAAGATTCGATTGGAGGCAAGATTGAGCCGCCGCTCGCAAGATTAGATGGAACACCTATCACTTTGCGAGAGCCGATCACCTGCCCGGATCTCCAAAATGGCGACGGTTAAAAACTGGATCCACTTTGTGATCGGAATTCGATGATTCGTATCGACCCTGTTTACTCTCCTGGCTTGATAACTTGGAATAGATTCAATTGTAGCACTCGATTTAACAGCATAATCGTGTCTGGAATAATATAAGGCTTTGTTTGTTATTCATATACATATATTCATATTGTAGTTTGGAAGTATTAGAATTTCATTATTAGGCTAGTTATGGGAAGTGTTGTTTGTTTTTCTCGATAATTGGGATTGATTAATAGGTTCCGCAAAACAAATAAATAACTTTTATTTCATACATGGCTTTGGGGAAATAGTATCGAAGTTTTGTAAGGAGTTTCGATATAGTGTATCATAATTTTACTATTGCAGAAATAGTTTCTACAAGATGTATGAGTATCAATAACTAATTAATATAAAAAATCTAGCTGGCGAACTTCGTACCGCCCTTTAAAACCTTTCCTGAACTTTCACAAATGTTTCAAGTCGAAAATCAGCCAAATTGGTTCAGCCATTCCCGAGTTTTAACGAGAAAAACGGTTTTCACTTCACTACACTCGTGAAGTCTTTTGTTTTTGAGATTTCATAATCTGCTTAGTTTGAGACTGGATAGCATTAGGGCGGTATTCCATTAGTTATGCAAGTCTTGCATGCACGTTTGACGCCACAAGTTGCACGCAAGTTGCAAATGTATACAGCTTGTATGCAAGACTTGCGTGTGGATAGCCCCTTAATGTCCTAAAATGTGAAAGAAGGTATTTTCTTGTATTTACAAACGAGCAGTCAGTCAGCCTTGAACCAAGTTACAAAAGAACTCCTGTCACCTACATCACTACAACTCATCTTTGAAGTAGCATGTTTATAAGAAGAAGAAAAAAGAAATAGAATAACGTGAATACATAAAATTGTTCGAGGCCAATGCGAGGCAATATGTACCTTTGATGTCGGCTTATTTAAACAAAAGGGGTTTTTATACCTTTATTGCGTCACTCGAAAATGTTTTTCCCGTCCATATATATGTTGTATATGTATGTACTTGATAAGTAAAAGTGACTGTTATTACTCCTGTACAAGGAGATTACTTTGAAATATCTTCAGAAGTTAGCTCTCAAAGTAAAGCTTTTATGTTTCACAGACCTACTTTTAATGAGTAATGAAATATTCTTACGTAAATGTTTCTTAGTATAACAACTTGTATTTACATAATATTCATACATAAACACCCAAAGGGTAAAACGGGAACCCTATTACTTAGGTCGGTTTTCCACTGACGCGGAGCGGGGCGGAGAGGAGCTTAGCGGTGCACGAATTGACCAATCACTATGCTCAAAATCTCCGCTCCGCTTCAATGGAAACAGCACGAGCGGGGTGGAGCAGAGCTGAGCGGATATTCATAATAAAAATACAGCGAGGCGGTGCGGTGCGGAGGACAGCTTATTTCTTCTTAAAAGACATCATGACGTATGGTCTTTCTGAGAGATTGAGTGTAACTGAGCGCAAAAATGCGTGATTCCAAAAGTATGCTCCGCTTCAGTGAAAACACTGACTACTTTTCACCGCTCTTCACCGCTCCTCTCCGCTTCTGTGGAAACACTGACCACTTTTCACCGCTATTCATCGCTCCTCTCCACCCAGCTCCGCGTCAGTGGAAACGCGGCCTTAGACTCCGCTGTCCGTACGTCCGTCTGTCACCAGGCTGTACCTCATGAACCGTGATAGTTAGAAAGTTGAAATTTTCACAGATGATGTATTTCTGTTGTCGCTATAACAACAAAACTTAAAAACAAAAGCCCCCACTATTAAACAAAAACAAAAATTTTCTACACTATACTATTATAAAGAGGAAAGATTTGTATTTTTGTGTGTATGTTTGTAATGAATAAACTCAAAAACTAATGTGCCGATTTCAAAAATTCTTTCACCGTTGGAAAGCTACATTCACCTCGAGTAATATAGGCTACTTTTTATCCCGGTAATGTGTTCCCACGGGAACCGGGAACAAGTAAACTAAATCACGCGGGCGGAGCTGCGGCGATCAGCTAGTAGTAAATATTTAAGTACAAACGTGACTTTTAGGCCGTACTTGTACTTGGCCGGTTTTTAAATTATACCTATCAAAATAATTAAGTATGCATGATATACTATCAAAGAAACAGATGCATGTGTGAATAAAGCCTAAAACACACTGGTCCTTCACTTACGACGTATGCCACGTGACGTGGGAAACAGCGACACACTGGTCCTACGTCTTACGAACGTCTGAAGTTTACATTATCTACGCGCTACGAAATTTTAAAAGTGTGTGACAGCGTCGTACGCGTGGGATAGCATGGGAATACGCGACACTGGCGCGGTGATGCGTAAGACAGCGTGGTGAATAACCAGTGTGTTCGTTACCATACAAATTGTATAGGCCAGATCCTGTTCAGATGTCATAATGTGTGGTGTACTTTGCATGTAAAGGATGAGTTTGCCCGCCCCTTAAGACTACATAATCACACATGGAATAAGTAACAATTTACTTAAGTTGTAGGCAACAACCGTATTAATTGGGGCGGCGGCCTTGCATCAGGGGGGTTTGGGAGCCCTTCCGTCCGGCGAGTCGGCTCCGACCTAACCACACGGTTCTAGACAAAGCTAGCCCCTGCGCCTTGTCACTTACTGCTGCACCAGATGTCGCCCTGTCTTCACGCTTCTTCGTCTTCAAAATCTACAATGGCAGTGCAACAAAAAAAAAAGTAAACGTTACACAGCGGCCCTAGGAAACCCCACGACTTCACTTTTCGTGGTGGAGTTCACTAACGTCCGTGGACTCCATGCGAACCTCGATGCCGTCCACCATCACCTTGAGACGGCACGGCCCGCTGTAATGTTCCTCACGGAGACACAAATACGCCGCCCTGACGACACGTCTTACCTGTGTTACCCCGGCTATGTCATCGAGGAACAATTTCGAGACAAAGCCGGGGTGTGCGTGTTCGTTAGGGCGGATGTTTGCTGCCGCCGGTTGCGCTGCCTAGAGAACCCCTCCAATTCTGTCCTTTGGCTGCACGTAGACCATGGCTCTATGAGCCAGATCTATGTGTGCGTCTACCGTTCCCACACAGGGGATTCTGAGACAACAAAGCTCTTCCAGTATCTCAGCGAGACGGCTGATGAAGCGCAGATGCGGTTCCCGAACGCTGACCTAGTATTTCTGGGGGACTTCAATGGCCATCACATTGAATGGCTGGGGTCCCTCAAGACTGATCATGCGGGTAGGGCCGCCCATGCGTTCGCTCTCTCCCACGGTCTGACCCAGATGGTATGCGGGATCACCCGGATACCAGACAGGTCAGATCACGCGCCCGCTCTGCTGGATTTACTGCTGACGAGTCGCCCAGCCCAGTACAGTGTTTCGGTAGGAGCCCCATTGGGTAGTTCCGACCACTGTGTTGTTCACGCTGGCATGAAGGTATCACCTCCTGCACGTGCTGTACAAATGTCACGACGACTATGGCACTACTCGTCAGCGGATTGGGACGGTCTACGCGATTACTATGCGTCCGTCCTCTGGAGCCAGCGCTGCTTTGTAGGAAAGGCTCCCTCGGATAGCGCTTCTGCGATTGCTGGCGAGATCAGTTTAGGAATGGAATATTACATCCCTTTCAATGATGTCGCCAGTATCCGCAGAGCCCGTCCCTGGTTCGGGCGAGATTGTGCCAAAGCTGTTCGACAAAAACAGTCGGCATATCGCGCCTGGATCAGGGCCCGGGCTGTGCGCGACCCAAACGTGGGCCACCTCAAAGCAGCGTACAACCGGGCCACAAAATCCAGCAAGAGGGCCTTTAAGAGAGCGGATGCCCAGCGCATCGCGCGGCTTGGTCAGGAGCTCACTTCTCATCCCACAGGCAGCCGTGGATACTGGCAACTGGCCAAGGCCGTGCAATCTAACTTCTGTCAGCCCTCGCTGCCACCGCTGCGTTACCCAGATGGAACACTGGCTCACAAAGCCCAAGAGAAAGCGGATATGCTCGCAGACCTCTTTGCGGCTAATTCCCGGGTCGACGACCGTGGCCTGCAGCCCCCCGCCATCGCCAACTGTGGCTACACTATGCCTGACATTGTACTCAGGCAATGCGATGTACGGGCAGTGCTGCGATCACTCGACACGCGGAAAGCCAGTGGCCCTGACGGCATTCCGGCGGTGGTACTACGGAAATGCGCAGCTGAGTTGTCTCCTGTACTAACTCGTCTGTACCGCCTGTCTTATTCCACAGGAATCGTGCCGGAGGTCTGGAAAGAGGCGAACGTACAACCGATCCCCAAGAAAGGGGATCGGTCTGATCCGGGCAACTATCGACCCATAGCTGTCACCTCAGTCATCTACAAGGTTTTTGAGCTCCTCATCAACAAGCAGCTCATGCGATATCTCGAAGATCACTCGCTACTAAATGATCGGCAATACGGCTTCAGGCCAAAAAGATCAACGGGTGATCTTCTGGCATTCGTAACGCATGTCTGGGGTGAGGCTATGGAAAGGCACGGCAAGTCCTTGGCGATTAGCCTGGACATCGCCAAAGCCTTCGATAGAGTCTGGCATGCTTCGCTCCTTTCCAAGCTTCCGTCATATGGTCTACCTCCTCAACTGTGCAGCTGGATGGCCAGCTTTCTGTACGAACGCCGAATGCGGGTCCTCTGCGATGGCCAGGCTTCTCGCTTTTTGCAAGTGAATGCCGGGGTACCGCAGGGGTCCGTGCTGTCACCAACTCTCTTCCTTCTGCATATCAATGATATGCTATCCCTCGGGAGCATTCATTGCTATGCAGATGACAGCACATTGCACGGGAGCTACTGGGCTCGTCCGGCGGCAGGGCGGTTGGAGATTGAGCAGGACAGACTACATCTCGTGGCTGATCTCGACAGGAACCTCGACAGTATCTCTCAATGGGGTACCGAGAACCTGGTCGAGTTCAACGCCCGCAAAACACAGGCGTGTGCATTTACAGCGAAGAAATCCCCTTTCCTTCCCCTACCCTCTCTTCAGAATGCATTATTACCAATGAAGGACAACCTTGACATCCTTGGCATAGACGTTCGTCGAGAGCTCAATAATAAAAACTACATCGAAAGATGTATAGGGCTAGCTTCGCGGAAACTAGGAATACTGAATAAGGTAAAGAGATTCTTTACACCGGACCAGAGGTGTCTGCTGTACAAGACGCAGATTAGACCCTGCGTCGAATACTGCTCTCCCCTCTGGGACGGCTCCGCGAAGTATCTGCTGGACGCTCTCGACGCTATGCAGCGACGGGCTATCCGTATTATAGGTTGTCCGGAGGTAACGGGAAGCCTTGAGCCGCTAGCTCAGCGCCGAACAATAGCTTCCTTGGCCGCATTTTACCGTATTTACCACGGCGAGTGTTCTGAAGAGCTCTTCAATCTAATCCCACCCTCTTCCTTCCGATCCCGAACAACGCGTGCCGGGCAGAGATGCCACTCCCACACAGTGGATAGAATGTTCGCGAGAACCGAGCGTTTTAAACGTTCGTTTCTCTGCCGAACGATAGTGGCCTGGAACGCCTTGCCTGTGCACGTGTTTCCTCCCACATATAATCCTGGGTTCTTTAAGCGGAGCGTGAAGAGGCACATCAGTAGGTCGTCAAGTTGAGGGCCACTCTCTATAGTATTGTATGCTGTGAGAGTGGCCCACAATCGCTAGACGTTGTCACGACTTACCACCAGGCGGGAGGCGTCAACTTGGCGAACCCAATATAAAAAAATAAAAATTATACAGCGTTTGGTGTAACAAAAGAAAAAGTTTAAGTCCATCTACTGTAGCGTTTTGGATTAAAATAAAAACGATAATTAGACAGACGTGATGTAATAATATTTCGGAAGATTAATTAAAATTGATTTATTTCAGTTTAATTAGACCTCCTTCAATGAAGGAGGAAATGTTATAAAGTAATTGTAATCAGTTTTATAAAATATTTGTAATATTTTATTTATTTATTTAATAAGTACATATTACATAGCGCTTATACTCGTAATTTAATACTATGCCCCACAAAACTGTTTTCATGGTTTGTCTGTGGGAACGTGTTGTAACAAAAAAATAATACAATCTTACATATTAACAAGTAATTACCAAAATTAAATTAACAATAAATTAAATATTATACTACATTAACTAAATTGTGTCCGTCCGTCTGTCTGTCTGCCTGTACTCTTAAAACTACCCCAGCAGGACTTTAGCTGGCAGATGCATTATCGAGAAGTCTTTATCCAAAATAGCCCTATTATGTATTAACATGATATTATTCATTAGAACAATAAGTATATATTATCACTCATCACTAAGGGAGAGGTAAAATACATTGGCACAATAAATAAATAAATAAATATGTTAGGACAATTCACACAACGCCATCTAGTCTCAAACTAAGCAGAGCTTGTGGTATGAGTACTAGATAAATACTTATATAAATTTTTTTTTGTCAATACATACATATTACGAGTATACATAGGAAACACCCAGACTTCGGTACAAACGTATGTGTCATCACACAAAGTTTGTCCCGATCGGGAATCGAACCCGAGACTCTGGCGTAGAAAGCGGATGCCGTACCGACCCCGCCACCGAGTCAGTCAACAATCATTACTAGTTACACATTATTATGTAGGTACATGCTAAGTAAACAAATATACACAAACTATAGTGTCAGGCATCTGCCATGAGATTACGGAGCAATAACGCCGCAATAAGACTACGGAGATATAGACGTGACGATACTTGGTCAAAGATGTATTGTATAATCATCGATGCTACTATTATAAAGAGGAAAGATTTGTATTTTTGTATGTATGTTTGTAATGAATAAACTCAAAAACTACTGTGCCGATTTCAAAAATTCACCATTGGAAAGCTACTTTCCCCCTGAGTAATATAGGCTACTTTTTATCCCTTTAATGTGTTCCCACGGGAACCGGGAACGAGTAAACTAAATCCCGCGGACGGAGCTGCGGCGATCAGCACTAGCTGATGGTAACACGAACAACTAGTTTCACTATATAAATTACTAAATTTATATAGTGAAACTAGTTGTTCGTGTTACCAGGGAATCACAATATTTTTTTATGTTTTCTCATCGTTTTTGCATTTTTTTTTAAATATGTGTAAGTTCAGGGAAGGTTTACTTCCCTGAACTTTATATGAATATTTAAAAAAAAATTGCCAAATTACTCTAATAACCCAAACACACAATTATTTAATTTGCCCCGGGGATCGAACCCGAGACTCCGGAGCCAGAAGCCGATGCACTACCTACCACGCCACCGAAGCAGTCTAGTCTAGTCAAGTATTAGCGAGCACACAACAGATTTCAGTAAAATTTTAATTTATGAGACCAATTTCAAGTTATCCAGTAAAAAAAATAATTATCAAAATTGAACTACTCTACAAAAAGTTATGCGTGGTTAAAAAAACAGGTCGGGTTGTATAACCACCTTCATTTTTCGTCGATTGAAAATGAATTGTGTTTGACTAACTCAGCTACATTTTTTTTTAAGTTCCACGGAAAATTCAAACTAATCCTTGCAGACAATGCCGCAGGCGCCTGCTAGTAATAAATAAAGCTATACAGCAATATATACACAGACATAGTGTTTGTTGGTTTTTGGAATAAAAGACAGGAGCTCGTAATAATACGTGTCGTGTATTTCAGTCGGCCATGTTACAAAGTGAAGGAAGAAGGAAGTGAACATAGACAAGACAATATTGATATAATCTAAGCATAGACTAAACTAGGCTATGGCTTACAAGCTAATATAATATTATGACATCTTCCCTTTAAGTAACTTTATTATAACTTATATTTTAGATTCTTATATAAAAATAACAAAACGCATTTTAGTGTTTTGACACCAGACAATTTGACGTTTTAAAAGATTCTGACAGTTGACATAATTTGACGTTGTCAATTTGACGATTGTTTCTAAATGTAAACAAACAATGGTTTACAACATTTTAGTTTACTAATTAATTACTTATGACTAAGTACATGACAATGAATACGAAACAATGTTTATAAGACTGTGTCTATAAGACGTTGTGGTTGCCTTATCTCTCTTCCTGAACTAGAATATTTCTTAATTGGTTGACTGGTAGTACGTTGAGGAGATTGACTATGAGAAATTTTAGAGTAATCATTTGTATAACAAGGAGTATAACTGATATAAGTTTGATTGGAACTGACTGGTTGAGTGTGAAAATTATTAGTCTGTGTGTTATGTGAATGAAAAGAATATTGAGACTTTGGTCTAAGTGTTATGTATTGTCTATTGCGACGATATGTACCAAATTTACTTTTTATGATATACGACCTAGGTTCAGGACCAACTTGTTGTATAATACCTGGAAACCAAGACGATTGTGGATGTTTTTGAAACATAACATGACTATTTACCTCCAAGGGTTTAAGATCTTTGGAATTTTTGTTGTAATACTCTTTCATCTTATGTAAATTTTGATTATTGACTTGTTTAAGATGTCTATAGTTACACAATTTTGGTTTTAAAAGTTTTTCTACTATAAGTAGCTTTGTACGAAGTCTACGTGATATGGAAAGTTGTCCTGGTGAACATAAATTGTTTTTGGGAGTATTGCGATATTGCAGTAATGCTAAATATGGATCAGTATTATCAAGTAAACATTTTCTAAGCATATTTTTAATTATGCCTACTGTCCGTTCTACCATACCATTTGAACGGCTGTGATAGGGACTGGAAGTGACATGGTGAATATTCCAATCTTGTGTGAAATCATGAAAAGATTTGGAATTCATCGGTGGACCATTATCTGACATTAATGTATGGGGAATACCATGACGAGCAAATATTGACTTTAACTTGATTATGACTTGGTCTGCACTGTAACCATTACTTAAAATTGCTATCTCAACATATTTTGAGAAATAATCGACTACAATTAAGTATGTATGCTTGTTGAACTCAAAGAAATCTATACCAACCTTATGCCAAGGAATGTATTTGTAATCATGTGGTAATAAACTTTCTTTTGAAGCATCTACTGACAAAGTAAGTGGTTTTTGAGGATCACAGTAAGTTAAGACTGGTGAAGAACTAATTAGAGACTTTAATTTATTGAATTCTTTCTCATGACTGTCATTCCATGACCATATTGTGTTTTTATTAAGTAACTGTCTTATGTTTGATGTTTCTTTTGATAAATCTTTTATGAATGAGCCAAGAAAATTAATCATGCCCAGGAATCTTTGGACATCTGTGACATTCTTAGGCTGTGGCATGTTGCAAATTGAATTTACTTTAGATGGATCTACAGACACTCCATTTCTATTGAATATAAAACCTAAATACTTGACTTCACTTTGACAAATGTTACATTTATTACTATTAAATGTTAGACCTATATCTTTTGCACGACAAAGAACTTTTTCTAGGATTTGATCATGTTCTTGAATGGTTTTAGCATGTATAAGAAAGTCGTCCATCATTATTTTAATGCCTTGTATGTCACCAAACCGGGAAATCATTTCTTTATGAAAGATTTCTGGAGATGCATTGACACCAAACGGTAGCCTTAAAAAACGAAATCTGCCATAGGGGCTTATAAAAGTACATAGTTTGGATGATTCTTCATCTAAGACAAGATTCCAAAAGCCTGACTTAGCGTCTAAATTTGAAAAATAACATGAACCATTTAGTTCTGCTTTAATTTCATCAATATGTGGAAATGGGTAATGTGAACGTTTAATAGCTTTATTTAACTTACGTGGATCTAAACATAATCTAATGCTTCCATCCTTTTTAGAGACAATTACCATAGAGTTGACCCAATCAGTTGGTTCATCAACTCGAGCAATAATACCAGTGACTTCTAACTTATCAAGTTCTGCCTTGACTTTATCCTGTAATTTAAAAGGAATTTTTCTACTTGCGTCTACCGACGGCTTGACATTTTCGTTGAGAGTTAAATGACATTCATAGTTTTTAAGAGCTCCTATTCCATTAAAAACCATACTATATTTCTTTAGTGTTGACAGACTGTTTGACTCTGCTGGGACTTTGTGACACATTGACTGTGATATGACTTGACTTTGACTGTTAGACTGACTTGACATTGACTGTAAATTGTTGTTCTGGCTATGCTGACTAAGTGTGTAGTTTGGACTGTGTTCAGATATATTTTCATCAAAGGTTACTGACTGTATTCTTTTTATGACTTTTAACTGTTGACATGACTGTCTGCCCAGAATATTTTTGCAATCTAACGGTGTAATATGGAAACACAAGTTGTATGATTTGTCATTATACTTACATGGTAATGTACAATAACCGATTGTAGGTATACTTTGACCTGTAAATGTTGTCAAGTTAAATGGTGTTTGTATAAGATTTATCTCTTGCAACGCTAGTTTTTCAAATGCTTTCATAGACATCAAATTCACATCTGCACCTGAGTCAATAAGTAAGCAAACAGATTGACTACAGATACTTAGGGTTATTGACCATTGGTCACTACAATTTACAGAATTACATTGATAAACAGCACCTAAAAAAGCTTGATCATCATTAGAAAAATCTTCTTGTACATAATTAACATATTTTTGCTTGGACTTACACATCTTTGAATAATGATTAAGTTTTTGACAGAAATTACACTTTGCACCAAGAGCAGGACATTTAAAACGATGTGTTTGACCACACTTTGGACACATTGAGTTATTCATAGACTGATTGTTACCTTTATAACCATTGGGACTGCTATAACTCGATGAATGGGATGTATTGTATGACTGGTTAGGATTGTACCTTGACTGTTGACTGTGACTCTGACTTCTTGATTGACGATCCTGTGACTGCGGATTATACCTTGATTGTTGACTACGACTATGATTTCTTGACTGATTTCTTGACTGACGATGTTGTGAATGACTTCTACTGGACTGTTGACTACTTCTGTTATGTATACTATCTATACTAGCTACAGATGAATTGGGATTTGTGCCTGATAATATTTGAACTTCTTTCCGGGACGATTCTAGTGACTTAGCAATATTTATAGTGGCATCTAAAGTGGTAGGCAATTCTTGCAAAATTTTCTCTTTAATGTATTGATTCTGATCATTTAGATTCCAACTAAATATATCTTTTAGTAAATCGTCTTGCAATTCACCAAAATTACATTGATGGGCTATATTTTTGAGATCTGTTATATAACTGTCCAGCTGTTCATTTTGCAGTTGCTTTCTGTTAAAAAGTTTATGCCTTATCATGGTTATATTGACTTTTGGGCTGAAATAACCTGCAAATCTGTCGATCAACACTTGTAGCTTGACTGTTTCGACATCTAGGTTGAAAGAATAAAATATGTGAAGGCAATCTGGTCCTATATAATGTAATAAAAGTGCAACTTGCCTATCTTCGCTTTCTTGATCATATTTAAATGCTTTGAGATATATTTTGAATTTGGTGATCCAATTTTTCCACGTGAGCGGCATGTTGGATGCATGAACGTCCATGTGCTTGAGGCGACCCGACGACGTTGAAGATTCGTCCATTTTTTTTCTTGGTTGATCCAGTTCTTCCTAAGACACGCCAGTTTACACCACACCTGATGTTTGTTGGTTTTTGGAATAAAAGACAGGAGCTCGTAATAATACGTGTCGTGTATTTCAGTCGGCCATGTTACAAAGTGAAGGAAGAAGGAAGTGAACATAGACAAGACAATATTGATATAATCTAAGCATAGACTAAACTAGGCTATGGCTTACAAGCTAATATAATATTATGACACATAGGAGCATAAGTCAGGCAGGTTCCCGTTATTTTTACGGTCGGCGGCGAGCACTCATCGCGATCGCTGCTGCAATCCACTTAGTACTTGTACATTGCGGTGCAAGTTTACCTGGCCAGTTGATAGACTTAGAAAATGAGATGAAACGAATATTTGATAGTTTTTCAACCAACTTCCAATTTCTATTTTTTTCCAATTTCATTTTTTTTTTTATGAAATCTCCCATCCCTGCGATTTTTTGGTCCCATTTCGGTAATTTGAAGTCGGTCGTTGTGTCAATTTTTGACGTGTATTTTTTGTTGGTTCATAACGCTTTTATCAATTTTTATTTTTAATTAGTAACATAGCATCACGCCTTTTTCCCCGAAGGGGTAGGCAGAAATGTGTGTTTTATTTTTAATTAGTACTCGATTAAATAGATTTATTTTACTGAAATGCACTAAAAGCAGCTTATTAATTTTCACACACATACACACATATCCCCGAAGGGGTAGGCAGAGGTGCATTACACACCCACAACTTGCCAGTATTTGTAGTCCCACGTCATAGGGGGCAAGCCTATTGCCGGGTACATTTATAATGGGTTATGTCCAAAATGGTCGAATGAATTTAATAAAAAGTAGCAGCTATATTGTAATTTTGAAAAAAAAATTGAATGAAATTGCGATGAAATGTTGATGAAAGGCAACAAAATCTTACGTGGCAGGCTATATGGCACAGCCAATTAATGTCCTGGGCGTTTTGGACTAGCTTATTAATTTTAACCGACTTTAAATAAGGAGCTTTTTTTATGTTTGGTACCTCATGTATCTTTCGACTGGGTTTTGTTTTTTTAAAGCTACTGAATCGGGTATCTGAATCAAAGTCATTTAAATTTAGTGCCATTCCAACAATAATTTAGTCCCATTTCGGTAATTGGAAGTCGATTTATGTCAATATTTGACGTGTTTTACCCTCTTAAAAGGAGTGGGGAAGTGCAGGGGGAGTGCACGCAGGTGAAACCACGAGAATTAGCTACTAAATATTTTGACAAAAGAATCTCATAATGACCTTTTTATTACAATTTACTTAGCTACATAACAAACGGGTAAATAAGTTAGATTTTATGTGTTACAAGTACATTTAAATTATTATTAAAAGAACTTCTCAAAAATGTCAGATAAAAATAAAGTTTACAATGTCAGTTGATAGAAAACAGCAGCTATGTAGAAACGAGAAATAAATTACGTAGCGCAGTTCGTAGCGCCGTAGCACAAGACTCATAGCGGTTCGTAGCAGCCGTAATTCCGCATCGCTACGGCTATTCTTTTTCTTTAATGATCTGTGCCTAGCTGCTTACTGCTGGTGCCTATAATAATAAATATATTTCTTTGTGTCGCTATAATTGTTTTTAAAGATGGAAGAAAAATGTGTTGTTCGTTGCAAAAATACGATGTTCTTGATCAGTTTCACTTGTATTTAGTGTGTAGTATATTTTGTATTTTATTGGCCGATGTACTAAGTTTATTTGGTCGCAAACTTAGTGGGTCTATATACGTTAATTAAGCCTATGTTGGCGGTCCTATATACCTGAGAGAGTAGGCAGAGATGAACTACTATGGTACAAAAAAAATCTGTCAGTATTTTTTTACCCACGACAGAACGGAGACGGTATATGCGTTTGAGGTAAGAGGATGTTTGTTTGTTTGTGTGTTTGTGCAAACCTATTTTTCCATTTTTCGCCTAAACTACTAGTCCGATTTTGATGCAGTTTTCAGCTATGGGTTCAGGTTTGATGGGTGCATGTTCTTAGAAAGGTGTTACGGTGACAACTCATCAGGGGGCGCTGTAGCAAAAATTTGTTTGTGCAATTCCAAAACTACTAGGACGGTTTTGATGTAATTTAAACCACTAGAAGGCGCTGCAGAAAATAACATCTATGCTATCTAAAAATCTTTTTTAATTTTTAGACAGCATAGATGTTATTTTCTGAAACACAAAATTCAAAAAAAAACCCGCGACGTGTAATGAATTAACTTCTAAAGACCCCCATAGGGGCACGGCCTACCCATTAAGGGTCTAAGTACTCCAATTATTACGTTATAATAAAACTGCAAAACTAGTTCATTAAATGACAGCCCGCGACGGTTATTCTTTTAAATTATTTTACTCTTTTTCAATTATTTTATTACACACTGTGGGCCTTTTCAAAATTTTGATTTTTGGTTTTGTTAATGTAATCGAAATACCGAGTTAAGAGCCAACGACGTTAATAACCTTCTAAGAAACAAATACCAATAATAACGACTTAGTACATTAGTGCAATTTTCTATAAAACATGTTAATAAGTTGTTTACATACAAAGTGGTTCGCATAACAACAATTTAAGTGCAATTACAGGCAAGTGTTGCCACTAATATATGCACTTTTTGTTATGGTAATAAAACTGTTATAATCTTCATTTGTATCGTATGCAAGTGTAATGTATATGAAACTGGCATGAAAATGACGTACACTGTATGAATTTTAATAGCCTTTGTATCGTAAAAAAATAATGATATTATTTCTAATTTGTTAGAATTGTTTCCTTTATTTAAATTAAATCGTATTAAATTAATTTTAAAGGTTCCGCACCTAAAGGGTAAAACAGGAACCCTATTACTAAGACTCTGCTGTCTGTCCATCCGGCTATCCGTCCGTCTGTCATAAGACTGTATCTCGTGAACTGTGATGGTTAGAACGTTCAAATTTTCACAGATGATGTATTTCTGTTGCTGCTGAAACAAAAAATACTAACAAGCTGAATATCTCTATATATAAAAATGAAGCCCTATTTCCCTTGGTCACGACATCACGCGTGAACGGCTGGACCGATTTCGATAATTCTTTTTTGTTGTGTTCGTAATTATCAGGAGAAGGATCTTATGGAAGAAAAAAAAGTTAGGCGGAACGTTAGAAAAATGAATGCGGTACGAAGTTCGCCGGGACAGCTTGTAATAAATATTTTTATGAAGGCTCCCATATAATAAACCTTGATTTTATGCCTTTGTGCACGAGTCGGACTCGCACTTGGCAGGTTTTTTAAATAAATGTATTTACGAAAGAAAATCCTCTCAGAAGTGGAAATATTATAACACTGATTATGCCAGTTTCTAATTATTGTTATACTAGCTGATCGCCGCAGCTTCGCCCGCGTGATTTAGTTTACTCGTTCCCGGTTCCCGTGGGAACACATTACCGGGATAAAAAGTAATGATACGAAAAAAGTAGTAAATGTAGCTTTCCAATGGTAAAAGAATTTTTGAAATCGGCACAGAAGTTTTTGAGTTTATTCATTACAAACATACAAATCTTTCCTCTTTATAATAGTATAGTATAGATTAGTCCCCGCCGAGTTTCGTAGTCAGCGGCGAGGCCGCCGCAGACTCATCTACGCCCAAGACCATCGACCTCCATGATCGGGGCCTGAGGACGGCGGGATCGCCACCCGTCGTCCTTACAGAAGCAGGCTAGAAGGGTTGCGTGCTGCGGGGCCTTTGCCCCATAGCACGCAACCAGATTCACTCATTGACGCGGGATAAAACCCTACCCCAACGACGCGACCCAACCCCGACCCAACCCCCGCAGAGACCACAGAGGTGGTCAAAGTCCGCCGGGCGCCACTGGAAATACGTTCTGCTTGTAACCAGAGACGCCCGGCCGTTAGAGCGGCCGCGGCATTGGTCGTGGAACTAAAAAAAAAAAAATATAGATTAGTTTCTTAGTTTCTCCTTTGCTTCAATATTCCCATTTCATTCCCGTTTTCCACAGGAACTTATTCCCGGGAATTATACTTTAAAAGTTCCAAAACACTCTTTCAATTTGTCACACGAGATTTTACGTCAATTACTTTACATACGTAGCTTTATATCATAACAAATATTATACCAAAAACAATTAACAAAAAGAAATAAATGTACATGTAAAAAAACGTTAAACGTCCGCAATAACAGAGACACATTAGAACGTAATGACTCGGCCACGTATTTGCATATTATTGGAGCAATTAATTATTCGAGAAACGGGAACGCCGGATTATTATGATTTCAAACCAGACTTAACAGGCTTAATATCGCGAGTATTAGAAATAAGTATTAGTACTGAATATTGTACATACATACACACAAAGTGTTAAGCAGAGGTGCATTAAGAATTTGAATTTTGAATCTGAATTGAGAATTTGAAGTTAAGTATCTGTTTAGAACGTCAAAAGTCATAATTTGTTCCTGAATTTTGACATTTGACGTGCTCAACAAATACTTAACTTAAAATTCTCAATTCAGAAACCGGCGGATAGTGTCATGTTTCCTGTTACTTCCCGTTACTTTTGTAATTCGAATTCTCATACCAACTTACATTGAAACGTGTAAGTTGTATATATTTCCAAAATTATCTCCAAAAACTCTTCATTTTGATACCCACTCGAAAAATTAGAACAACATTTTTTTTGACAACGTACCTTTTTGCGCCAAAAAACCCGGGATATATTTTTTATTGACATTATAATATGTCCCCAGTGACATTCGGGAGATAATTAACTATAAGTATTTATATCAATTTATATAGTACTTATATCACAAGCTTTGCTTAGTTTGAGACTAGATGGCGTTGCGTGAATTGTCCTAACATATTTATTTAATATTATACATACATACATACATACGCGCGAAACACAGAACCCTCGTTGGCGCAGTCGGGTAAAAAATACACGAACCCCTAAATTTTTTTTTAAGTCGATTAAAAAAACTTTCATACATTGTTTTTCTTATCTTCCAGCAAAAACCTGCTATCTCACGTCCCGTTCATGAGATCACACTATTTATCGTGAGCAATTAGTGTTAAATATACTAGCTGTGTTGTTATCACTGACAGCCGTCATTAGGGTATCTAAATGATTGTTCAACTTTGTAATGAAACTAGTCTGTGGGTCCTTATAAACTGTTTATTTAATCAAAGTAGGTACATTTCACAATAGTCTTTTGTAACTCTATATTGTACTACATTTATTGTACTTATCTAAACTATACTCTATCTAAAATCTGAAGAGTTCGTTGGTTGGTCAGGCTAAGGAACTATGTTCGAATTAAAAAAATATTTTTGTGTAAATTACTTGTATTTTATTTACAATAAGAATTACAATATACATAACTATATACTAAAAATATTTACATTACAAAATATCGTTTAAAAAATCCTCCGCGTCATTGCCGACTGGGAAGGTTCCCAGAATGCTGCCTGTGTTGCCACGTTGGATGGTGATACTTATTCTTTGGGCCAGAAAATAGCCAGCCTTCTGGTCCTGAGAAGCATCGATTAAGCGTTTAGCAGTGTCTCAACCCCAAACGGCTTAAATATGTAATCACCTGCTAGGTTAGCATATTTACGCCGTTTGAGGCCTTCAGCCGATGCAGCAGCAGCGCCGGCACATCCGGATGTGCTTGGAAGGTGTGAAGGTGCTAAGGTGTCAACGCATGTAGCGTGCCACACCAAAGGCCTTCCCATCTTCCACGGTAGTAACGACATACCGTCCGGTCTCATTCCATCGCTTCGTGCTAAACCATTTGGTTCACGTACGGCCGGAAGACCTGTGGTGGAAAGAGCCCTACGAATTATGTCGTTTAGAATAGCGTGCCGAGGTATACGACCTGCGCTTCTGCTACAAGAAAGGCCACGGTGTCCCAAATTATCGATGGCTACTCCACAGGTGCAATGATGCGGAGATACACAAGGTGTACCCGGCCGAAGGCAAGTGGCAATGCGGAAGGTTGTGTCGTCCAACATTGTACCGATGTTGGGTGATGGGAGCGCCTGGATCCATAACCCTGACTCCCATTCTCCAACAGCTAGTAGGCGTGCACGCTCTGAAATATTGACAGAAGTGTCAATTGTGTAAATAGTAAATTTTTTGAGGAAGGCTATATAACATCAGGGGAAAGTTTATTTCTTTTGAGAACGAACTACTCCACTAGTTTAAAATGGACATCAAATACTTTATGGTCTGATTCACACAGTATGTATGAGAGCTTCAGTGACCCACTGTGCTTTCCTTCCCTCTTTTAATTTTTTGGGTTCCGTAAGGGTAAAACGGGAATCCTATGACCTGAGACTTCACTGTCCGTCCGCCCGTCTGACTGTCACCAGATGACAGGGGTGGTGCTGTATCTGGTGAACTGTTATTGTTAGAAAGTTGAATTTTCACAGATGATATATTCTGTTACTGCTATAACAACAAATACTATAAATAGAACATTTAAGGGGGCTACCTTACAACAAACGGATTTTTTGCGGTTTTGGTAAGGAACCCTTTGCGCACGAGTCCGGCTCGCACTTGGCTGGTTTCTTTTCTACTACTTTGGGGAAAATAGGTTCGTTTGCACCCCAAAGTTAAAAACTCTGCCCTTTGATAAATTTCCTAAAATGATATTATTGTTCTTATTAAAAAACACTCTAGGTAGTAGACAGGTATGATTAGGAAGTTGCTTTCAAATGGCGAAACGTTGTCAAGCAAACCCAACACGCAAAACCTTACTACATTTCGTCCCACGACACCAACACATTGCAATTTGCACAATCCACTTTGCCGCCACAAACTGCACCTTACTTAGCTAATGCAACCAGTAAACTCGATGGAACGTTCAAAGTTTTTGGCGTGAAGCTGAAATACTCTAAATACTTAGTGAAGTGGGTGAAAAGAACAACTAACTGCAATAAGTGACTGGAACAGTTTACAGTGAAACACAAACTGCAGAACAGTGAGAACTCTAAGCACATATTGCTACGAATACTGCAGTACGAGTACCTTATGTTGTTTTTGTACTGTACTTTTATCTCAATAGAAGCGGTAGCATAATATGACCCGCTAAAAAGATATCGTGAGATTTATCCGTGGATTATTTTTTTTTTATATTATGATTTAAATCTATACTAATAGGCTCCAAAACTACAATATTTGCTGTTTGTTTTTTTTTACTTGTATAAAGCTACATTGTTATCCAGTTCCTTAGGCTATATAAAACGTCACGCTACGGCCAATAAAAGCAGAGTTGCAATAAAAACATTGTAAAAAAAACCACGTTACCAAACAGATGAAGTTGCGAGCTTCTTCTTCTTTATTTGTCCTAGCCTGAACGAGCTTGAAGCGTTTCCTTTAGTCCTACCCAATCCCTTCCCCGGTTACTCCCAAAACCTCGGCCCTATAACTTCAGTGAGCTGCAACGGCCGAGTGAAATTCAAATTGCGCGCCAAGTGTTCGAATGGGCGACGCGCGCGCCCCTCTGAATGAAAAAAGGAACTACTATTTCGAAGCGAGTAATAATAATAAAATCCTTTCGTCTTAATCTTAAACCTTTTAACTATCAACAGCGACAAAACAGTGTATGTCCAGCAGCTTGTCCAGTGAAAGTGGTGCACGGGCCGGGGTAAGTCTACCTACCATTACTTTTTCCTGTGTATCCTCACTGCGAGCTCGGGGGTGTATGCTACTGTTCAAAAACCATGTAAAAGCATTTTTGTGGTGTCTATCCATAGCCCTTTCCTACTTTAAGCGGGGTCGGTTCTCCTAATTAGCCAGTGCCGAGTCTTCTTTCTTTACTAGCCGAGCCATACTGGCCCACAATATTAGTGGCGGGCGGCCCATGCCTCTTTGTCGTTCTGGGACCTCGTCGTCACTTAATTACGTACTTCTCTAACTTGCCGAATTATTTTGTTTCTTATGTTAACTTATGTAGCCTATGATTCTGGAGGTATGGAAATGGTTTGATTTTTTCACATCATATGTTCAAGGACACGAATAGGTTATGTTTACCATTTTGTAATAACACAACATTGTACAAAAAATACAAAGAGAATAGATTGAAACAAATTCGGTTGGTAGTACGACAGGCTGTATCCCACGATATCTACGCAATTAAGCGTCGGCTTGCCCACACCTTATCTTCAACGCCAGCCGTCCTTAAGAACTTAATGTGAAATAGGTCAGGACTGGTCCTTATTAACGCTTATTGTGTGCCCATTAATGATGGGGGAGTTCTTGGAGTATTCCATGTCCGGTTTCGTAGTACTATTTAATTATAACACAAGCTGATAATAACCAATGAGTACTCACTCAAATCAAGGTAGACAATCCTAATTTACCTTCTTTAGTTACATACATACTCACGCCTATATACGTGTGAGAGTGACAGAGAAGCATTTAGACAATCACATTTTGCGTCTCATTTCATTGGACTCTGTTAATACTATGCAAAGTTATTGTAGTTACAGGGTACTTACATATAGAAACAAGAAGTAGTAGTAAAGAAAACGCTTTTCTTTCCTGTTCCACACCTAACGACAGTTATCACAGCGCGGACAGCGTTGGGTCCGGTTCGGCAGTTCTGACTCTGCATGACCAGTTATCCTCCATTTTCACTAAGTTTCCTAAGAACTTTAACGTAGCACATATAAATGCCCAGAGTATTTCCTATCACCATTCTGATCTTCTGGCATCCATTAGTAGGGACCATCTTGACGCGCTTTTGGTTTCAGAAACGTTTCTCAAGCCGTCTCTGCCGTCTAGTCTCGTCGATATTCCCGGTTTTATGTTGATTCGCAATGATAGGCTTGGTAAGGGTAGTGGAGGTATAGCTATATACCTACGCGACGATATCGCTTACAAAACAATTTGTGCTTCTTCGTCTACAGCTATCGATCGCGAAGCCGAGCAGTATCTCTTCATATAGGTAAATATACAGCACAATAAATTGCTTCTTGGTGTTTTCTACAGCCCTGGCTTGCAAGTCAACTATTTTGACAGACTTGAGATCATACTTCACGACCTATGTCCCAATTACAGCCGCGTAGTCTTGATGGGTGACTTCAACACATGTCTGATCAAGGATGATAACCGAACACATTTTCTTCAGTCTCTTTTGTCTTCTATTAACCTCAGTATTCTACCTCTCTCTGCTACTCATCATATACCTAACCGTACTCCTTCTCTTCTCGATCTTATTATTCTTTCCTGTCCTGAACTTGTTGCCACACACGGTCAGCTTACGGCCAGCTTCTCGCATCATGACCTAATATGCCTATCTATGTGTATTCGCCCTCCCAAGCAGAAGGTACAATTTTCAGTTCTTTGGAATTTCAGGGGCATGGACTCGGAGGCTTTGAGGTGTGATGCTGAGGACTTACACTGGACACCTGTCTTAAGTAGTGGTATTACTATTTACGAGAAGGTTTTAAAATTTAACGAAACACTTTAGGGTCCATACGATCGACACGCACCTAAGCGTCGTATTTGCCATAAACATACCCCCGCTCCTTGGATTAGTGCTGACATTAAGGAAGCTATGGCTGCTAGAGATAGTACCAAACGTAGACTACAACGTAGTCCCTCCGACTCTAACTTTAGGCGGTTCAAGGATTTGCGAAATCGCTGCAATCGTCTGTGTCGTGATGCAAAACGTCGCCACTTTCACAAATCGTTAGATACACGTAATTCCTCCGTGATCTGGAAATTTCTCAAAGCTAACGGTATCGGTAAATCTCCCTCCATCGACTGTCACAATATCGACTGGGTGCCCTTAACCAACACTTCTCACAACCACCTGTTACTGTTGACACACGTACTAAGGCGCGCACCCTGCTTGATCTTTCCCTGATGCCGATACCTCTATGTCCCCCGTTCAAACTGAAATCAGTCACTGAAGATGAGGTTCAAAATTCTTTACTCGCTATAACGTCTTCTGCGGTAGGCAACGATTAGTTATGCTCTAGGATGTTTACCTGTCCTGCCCGCCATAATCCCTATCCTCACCCATATATTTAACTTCTCACTTCACGCGGGTGTTTCCCATGGCTTGGAAACAGGCACTTGTTACACCACTCCCTAAAACCTCAAATCCCACTACATTATCCCAATTCCGGCCAATCTCCATTCTCCCTTTCCTGTCCAAAGTCCTAGAGCATATCGTACATCGTCAATTGTCTTCTCATCTAGCGCAGAACAATCTCCTCAGTCCATTTCAGTCTGGTTTTCGATCAGTGACGGCGCTCCTAAAGGTCACTGACTATATTCGTTGGGCCATGGAGAATAGGTCACTTACTGTTCTGGTTCTGCTGGATTTCAGCAGTGCCTTCAACTCCGTGGATTTTGATGTTCTCCTTGGAATCCTCAAATCCCTCAATTTCTCCTCGGAGTCTGTGACTTGGTTTGATTCGTAACTTCGGGGACGCTCGCAGTCTGTTTAACTTCCATCTCTATGCAGACGACTTGCAGCTTTATCGTCATTTTGCTCTGAACGAGCATAGGACTGCCATTGCAGCCATGAATAGGGATCTCGCAGCCATTAACCAGTGTTCGTATGGCCTATATATTAACCCTAATAAATCGCAGGCCATGATTATTGGCAGTAGGCAAATGCGAAGTGGGTTAGACATGGCTGTAATTCCGCCAGTTGTCTTGGATGGTTCTCCGATTCCATATATTGAAATCGCAAAAAACCTTGGAGTCTACATCGATTGCAACTTGACGTGGAATGCAAATGTTAGGGAACTAAGTAAAAAAGTAAATTTCACCTTTCACACTCTTAAATGTCTCCAAAGCTTCTTGCCCTTAGATATCAAAGTCACTCTTGCTCAGACGTTGATTCAGCCCATTCTTGACTATGCGGATGCCTGCTACTTGGATGCCACCGAGGAGCTCCTAGATAAACTTGAGCGTTTGCAAAATCTTTGTATTCTACCCATCCTACGTACGGGAGCGTTTCTCTTACATGAACGCACCTGATGTTCAGTGTAGGTCTCACCTACAACACCGCCTCACCTGTCCCTCTCACAAATCCGACTTCTACACCTACTCCTTTACTGTTCATGCGGTCAGGCTGTGGAACTCGCTCCCAGCGAACATACAACGCTGCAACATCATCTTTACATTTAAGAAAAAAGTGAAGGAACACTATCTTTCCTCTCTGTCTTAAGTATTTGTATGTATATATATTAATTGTTAGTATGTATTATATTCTTTATAGTATTATGTATTTATATCTATATACTTATATGTATTAGTATTTATATCTATGTAGGTATATGTATGTATATATATTTATCGCATTTGCGGTAGGTACGTGTATTTATTTGCATATTTGAATGATACACCTACACACACATAAAAATTATTCTTCTAAGCATTTCCTTCCCTTGGCCCACTGGAAGAGATTTCTAATGAAATAAGTGGTGCCTTTGTACTTTTAATCTATACTTTTCTGCAACTTCATGTGTGTATATAAATGAATAAATAAAAATAAATAAAAGAAGAAAGAAAAGAAAAAGCAATTATTCGTACACAGAGAGGCTCATTAAAAAAAAACAAAAATAAACGGCACAGGGTACACAAACCCGAACAAAACAAAAACGAACCAAAATATGCCTAACAGAAAAAAAACAGGAAAGAAAACTATATAAAAATAAACTAAGACACACAGGTTAAAACAATAAAATATTAAAATAAAAATATATACATGAGAAACCAAATAGATCCTGGAGTCGGGCCGGACACCCAGCGCCAGCGCCAGAGCAGCCGCTCAGTGCCCTTTCCGACCACAAGCTGGGCCCTCTCTCAGCTTGCTGTTGTGGAACAGTGCTGGTTTTCAGAGAGGGCCTATTTGTCGAGATACAGTATAAAATCAATAGCCATTCTATAAACCAAACTAAAATTCCAATAAAAATGACCGATGTTACATGCCTACAATTTCTGTAGACAAATTAAGAAAGAGTAATTCCTAGAATCATAAACATACAACGAAACCAACCAATAGACAATTCGTGAGTACCCGTAAAGGTGTTCACAGCTCCCATGCGATATCCTATATCGATAAAACCCTACTGGTATTATCATAAAAACACTCAATATTAAAAAGCAAACGATTCACCATAACTCTGTCCATCGGTACGCACCATTCGCACGATATTCGTATTCAGTACGCGCGCAGTAACTCGACGCTATATCTTTTCACTGCCTCCATAAGGGTGGGCATGGCAGTGTGCTTCCAAAGTAGTTATAAACTGCTACTAAAGGCAGCACGGTCGCTCAACGCCAAGACACTTAAAGTATACGTGTGGTACGGCCTTTATCTTTTTATGCCTCGTTTAATATTGTGGCCCGACGCGATTAAGGTTATTGGATCGATTTTCGCGGCGTTTCTTGTTTGTTTATTTCGTATTAAGTGCTTTTATGTCTTTTACGATTTGGAAGGATAGCATTTTTAACACTTCGTTGCCTTCGGAGTTAAATGTCCAGTTCCTGATGGAAAAATAATATGTTTATTCGTTTAATTTTATTCCTACAGGTAAGGACGGCGGGTAGCCAGCCCGCCGTTCTCAGGCCCCGATCATGGAGGTCGATGGTCTTGGGCGTAGATAAGTCTGCGACGCCCTGACCGCCGATTACGGAACTCAGCAGCAGAAGGACACGGCCACATTCCACCTACTCCCGCTGGAAACCATGGCTTCAAGCATGGTCTCCAGAGAGAGAGTATCCACGCCCAGAGCGCGCTGACTCGCCCACCACCAACGTGTGGAGTGCGGTGTCTTCGTCGGAGGCCTCGCAGTTTTGACACTGGGGTGTGACCTCACGATGGATGTGGTGCACAGATACTTGCCGAAGCATCCGTGCCCGGTAATGATCTGCGATCAATTGTTGACCTACCATATAAAATTTTAAGGGTTTAGTAAAATACTACTAGTACCTACTAGTATAATTGTATCTAGTCTACTAAAGCAGTCTTAAAATCTATAGAGACGTTTAAGTGGAGTGTGACCAAAAGACCATGACACTGCTGATTGATTCAATATAGAACTGAACTTAAATAAGACATTCTAAAGTATTGCTTCTATATCAGTGTGGCGTGTCGGTTATCTCAATTGACTGACACGTTTATCTTCCATCACACCAGTAGAATTAACCTTTACCGTACCAACCAGGTTTAATGAAAACAAAATCGTTTTAAATTACCGCCCGACTTTAATTTATATGGATGGTGTAATGCAATTTGTATTACAACACGAGCCAGCAAAGTTCTTAATTTAAAAATACCTGTGAAGTCGTAAGAAGGTGTTGATAATATTAAATGAATATGGTAGTTAGGATCTAGAATAGTCATTGTACTAAAAGTAAAACCTTAATAAACTTAAGCCCAAAAAAATACATTATTGAAGTTTTTTATTTATTTGACACCCATTGCATATATTTGTTTGACTGCTCGGAGTCTCGGGTTCGATTCCCGGTCGGAACAAACTTTGTGTGATGACACATACGCTTGTACCGAAGTCTGGGTATTTCCTATGTATAATTGTATGTATTTATAAAAAAAATTAAATAAGTATTAATACCAGTTTATCTAGTACTCACAAGCTCTGGTTAGTTTGAGACTAGATGGCGTTGTGTGTATTGTTACCTAATATTTCTATGTACATTGACATAAAATGAAAATAAAAGCTTTATTAAAGAACAGCTTTATAAATGAGATACTAGACCTGCTCTGGCATCGCCATAGATATCATTTATATTGCACTTTATGTTGAGCATTCTCAATAATTAAAAAGAAAAATGTTGGTAAACGCGGTAAAATTATTTTTGAGATGCGGACCTCTACTGTAAGTAAGTAATCCGTTACTTAACAATACTCTATCAAGCAACAAAAGAGAATTTTGTCGGAGACATACGTATGATATCGGGTTCTTACCCGAAAGTTAATTGAAATATAATTACAACAAGACGCTATCTAATATTAGTCATAGACCCTTCAACCCCACCTTAATTGTAATCACTCATAGTCAATGTAGTTGTTTAATAACTCAATGTATCAAAGTTTCAATTACAAACCAATCAGTTCTAACCACGAGTAGCATAGTTTGATAGGAATCGATGAACTATGAATTTAGAACCAATTTCTCGTTTGAAAATTTAATTTTAAATATCAATTATGATTCAAAACTTTGTATATACAATTTATTTAATGTAATTTGCGTTGTTAACAAACAATTTGAAACGCGCCGCAGCTACGGAAAATTATATTCGAACGTAATTTAATTGGTATTAACAGAAATGTAACGGGCCGCGGGTTTCGTGGCATCCAAACCCCCCTCTACAACCCCCCTCCCCATCACTTTGGCTCTGTAATTATAATTATATTAATACTCAATAATAATTGGAGTACTTTTAGAATTTTTAAGGAACACTTATTAGGTCAAGTGGTTTCTTTTCAGAATAACAAATTAAAATATATTTACTTTTATAATTCAAAAGTAACACTGAATTTGTTTCCCTTTTCATACAAATAATGAATTAAATTTTGCTTTCGTATTAATCGGTGAAAAAGTGTGTTTTTAAAGATGTTGAGAAATTTTAATAATATTTTTTTTTTGTTTGCATTTCAATAATTCTATCTCTTTGAATGTCTCTGGTGCAAGAAGGTTTGATTGACAAAATAATAACAAGTCTTCAAGGCTCCATTTAATCTCTAATGAAGTGATGTGTAGTCTTAATATTTTATTAATACTACGAATACGTAAAATCTTTTAACCTGTTGTACTATAAATCATCTCTTAATCCACGTTATCTACCAGTGTGGATATACTCACCACAAGTCATTTCCCTCCAAAGACCATCACTTTAAAATTACTTCAACAAATCACATGATACATATATCATAAGCATAAACAAGATACGGTTGGTAGCATAACGCTAACTGTGCACGAAAACAAAGGCCCAGCCGGAGGACATCTGAAAAACCTTATCGAGCAATTTTCGATAAGTTACGTTTTTCCCACACAAGCGTTAAGGGGGCGGGGCCCCAAGTGATTAGTGACTACGTCCTCGCCGTCCGCCCTGGACCCCAACTTGACCACGGTGACGCAGTGGCAAGTTGGGTGACCGAACGTCCTAGTCTGTACTTGCGATTGGCCAAATTCTTTGAGATTTTTGTGTTCCTGCTATGGATAACCCCGAAGCGACCTCCGATCCCGACACTGCCGTTTCCCGGGCAGTGTCAACCGACGACATGATGCACGAAATATTGATTCCGATGCCTATCGATTTGGGGGCTCGCGCCGCGCTACTTAGTCGCAGCGCGATGTCGACGCCCCAAGGAACTGATGCTGCTGGGACTGACGATGGGTCAGCTCCCAGCAGTGTGAAGAAGAAGGGCCGCTCTTCTGCGACGAAGAAGAGGACCCTCGAGGAGAAGGGGGGGCCGCCGTGCGACCGTAGCACCAGCTGCTCCGGGTGGGGGTCCCTCCTCTCCAGCGATTCGGAGGAGGAGGTGCCGGCCAAGACGGTGCGTACGCGTCTCGACGCGTACAGAAGGTGGCCGCCAACTCCTCCTCCGTCCTCGGTCCAACTGTCCCAGCGAAGTCGCCGGGAAATCGGTGGGCCGCCCGCGCGGGAGCTGATGAGCGTTTTTGCCCGCATGAACGCGGCCATGCGGGGCAACAGAAACGTGGCGGGGAGGAAGAAGATTGTGGCTTCACTGGTGGATGAAGCCCAATCTTCCCTCAACAAGCTCCTCGCGCGGAGCGTCACGAAGGAGGAGGCGAGGCTCCGGAAGCAGGTGACGAGCCTGGAGGCGGAGCTCGCTGCTTCCAGGAAGCAGATGGATGACCTGTGGCGGGAGGTCGCTGACTTGACCAAGGTGGTCAAGGCGCCTCCCGGTCCCATGCTGCCGCCTCCTCCTCCGACGGCTGGACCAGCGCCGAAGACGGCGCCACCCACGGCACCCACCACGGCGCCCACCAAGGCGCCCACCAAGGCACCCACCACGGCGCCTACCACGGCGTCCACCAAGGCGCCCAACACGGCGCCCGGATCGCCGCCACAGCCTGTGCCGACTATGGTACAGGTCCTGACGGCGATCGAGAGGCGCCTCGCGGTCTTGGAGGACCGGGCGTACCGCCCACCGCTAGCACGTCCCGCGTTCTCATACGCGGCGGCTGTTGGCGGTTCTCCCGCTCCAGGACCAAGCGGCACACCCGCTGTCCGCCGCCCCGCTCCGCCCCAGTCCGCTCCAGCGTACCGGTTGCCGGCCGAGACCGCGGCCCATGCGCGGAAGGCGAAGGGGCGCGGCAAGAAGAGCGGCACCCCTGCCGCCTCGTCTTCCTCTAACGCTCCCGCTGCTTCTTTACATCCCTCCGGACGGGAGGGATGGGAGGTAGTGGGGGCCAAGAAGAGGAAGACGAAGGCCGCCAAGAAAGCGGCCAAGAAAGTGGCCAAAGCCGCCGCGGCGAAGGCACCGAAGAGGCCCCGCGCTCCTCGCTCCACAGCCGTCGTCCTTACGGTGACGACGGAGGGTGTGGAGAGGGGTGTGGGGTACGCTGATGTCCTGAGGACCGTGAAGTCCTCAGTCAACCTCTCAGCCCTGGATATCCAGGGGGGTCTCCGGTGCAAGACGACACGCACCGGGGCTCACCTCCTCGAGGTCTCCGGCGCCTCCAGCGGCCCTATAGCTGACGCCCTAGCAGCGCAGCTTAGGGACGCGCTGGACGCAGAAGCCGTCCGCGTCACCAGACCCACCAAATGCGCTGCATTGCGCATCACGGGTCTGGATGACGCGGCCACGACGGAGGAAGTAATCTCCGCCGTCGTGGAGGCGGGCGGCTGCCCCCGTGACCAGGTGAAGACTGGAGACATCTCCTTCGGCTCCACTGGTCATGGGATGACAGTCGTCCAGTGCCCCATCGCGGCGGCACTGAAAGTGACGGACGGACGAAGCCTCCTCGTAGGGGGCTTCCTAAAGGCGCAGGTGCACCTCCTTCGTGCCCGGGAAACCAGATGTTTCCGGTGCATGGTGGTGGGGCACGTCGGAGTGCAGTGCACAGCGGAAGTCACCGTGGGCGATTGGTGCTTCCGCTGCAGCCGGCCCGGTCACAAGGCAAGTGCCTGTGATGCCCCGCCTCGCTGCTTTAGATGCGAGACAGAGGGCAAAACTGTGGACCACCGGGTCGGCAGCACAACCTGCGCCGCCTCGAGGCCAAAGCCTCGTCCGTCCGCTGAGAGCGGTGGGGGTACCTCTACTGCACGGCCAGATTTTTCTCGGCGATATGCTGATATGGACGTCCATTAATGTCTGACGCCCATATCCGCATCCTGCAAGTGAATTTGAACCGCTGCCGCGCTGCTCAGGATCTTCTGTACCAGAGCATCCGGCAGTGGTCCATAAACTTGGCCGTGGTCGCCGAGCCGTACTACGTCCACCCGGGAAGCCCGGTGGACGAGGACGGCTCGGCCTGTTTTATCTTCGGGGGGTCCGCCGCAGACAACTCGCGCCTTGCTATCATTGCAAGGGGCCGCGGGTGTGTTGCGGCGGAATATGATGGGTTGGCAGTCGTGGCCACCTACATCGCGCCGACACTGGACGAGACTCAGTTTGAGCTATGGCTCACTGAGCTCGACGTCGTCTTCGCTGCGTGCCGTCCTCGCCCTGTCCTGCTCCTGGGAGACTTCAACGCCTGGAGTGAAGCGTGGGGCTCCCGGGAAACCAGGGACAAGGGGAGGCTTCTTGAGGACTGGACCAGAACACGTGGTCTGGAGGTCCTCAACCGGGGGAATATCGCCACCTTCTGGCGGCGGGGGACCAGCTCGGTCGTGGACGTATCGTTCGCGACCTCTGCCCTCGCCGCCCGTATTACTGGCTGGCACGTGGAGGAGGGTGAGGAGACGCACTCGGACCATCGGTACATCCGATTCGATGTCGTCCCCCCACCTGACCTCCCACAGCCGGTAGAAAATCCCCCGGATCCGCGTTGGGCACTTCACCATCTGGATCGGGAGGCTCTCCTGGAGGCATCCATCGTGCAGGCCTGGATTCCGGCACCGGACCGGCCTGCCGATGTGGATGCCGAGGCGGAGTGGTTCAGGAGAGCCATGTCGCAAATCTGTGATGTGGCGATGCCTAGGGTTACACCCAGACCGGCAAGGAAGCAGGTGTACTGGTGGTCGCCGGAGATTGCACAGCTGCGCGCAGCATGCATCTCCACCCGCCGCCAGTACACCAGGTTTCGCCGGAGGCATCGCCGCCCAGACGACGCGGCAACCCGAGAGGCGGAGCTTTATCAGGCTTACAGGGAGGCTAAAGGTAATCTCCAGGAGACAATAAAGCGGGCCAAGACGGCGGCCCGCGAGGAGCTCCTGGAGACCCTGCAGCAGAACCCATGGGGGCGCCCGTACCTACAGGTCAGGGAGAAACTCCGACCTAGGGCGCCCCCACTGACCCAGAGTCTCCAGCTGCAGCAGCTGGAGCGGGTCATGGGCTCCCTGTTTCCGACGAGCGCGGAGGAGCACGTCCCTCCGCGCATGGCTCCGTCTCTGCCCGACGGATAGCATCAGTGAAGACGACGTACCCGAAGTCAGGGTGGGGGAGCTGGGTGCGGCAGTACTCCGGCTTAAACGCCGGAAAATCACTGCCCCCGGACCCGACAGCATTCCTGACCGTGCATGGGTCCTGGCCCTCGAAGAACTCGGGCCTCGACTGATGGGGCTCTTAAGCGCATGCCTCGAAAGGGGCCAGTTTCCCAAGGTGTGGAGGACGGGGAAACTGATCCTGATTCGTAAGGCGGGGCGGCCGGTGGGCTCACCGTCCGGATACCAGCCGATCGTGTTGCTCGACGAGGTGTGTAAGCTCTTTGAGCGAATTATCGCGGAACGCCTCGTCGAGCATCTGTCGACGGTGGGACCAGACCTGGCGGACAACCAGTACGGTTTCCGTCGGGGACGCTCCACCGTGAGCGCGATCATGCTCGTCAGGAGCCTGACGGAGGAAGCAGTCTCGCAGGGCAAGGTGGTTGGTGGTGGTGGTGTCTCTTGACATCGCCAACGCGTTCAACACCTTGCCATGGAGCTGCGTTAGGGAGGCGCTCGTGTATCACGAAACGCTTCTCTACCTCCGTCGTATTGTCGGGGCCTATCTCTCGGAGAGGGCCATAGCTTTCCCCAGCTGGCTCGGGCCAGCTCGGCGAGATGTGTCGTGCGGTGTTCCGCAGGGGTCGGTCCTGGGGCCGCTTCTGTGGAACATCGGCTACGACTGGGTGCTGCGGGGTGCGTTGCCTGAGGGCGTCGGCGTAACGTGCTACGCCGACGATACCCTCGTCACGGCGCGGGGTGCAACATACCAGGAGGCAGCACTCAAGGTCACGACGGGTGTTGCTCAAGTCGTGGGTCGGATACGGCGGCTGGGACTGGAGGTGGCCTTGCACAAGTCCGAGGTTCTGTGTTTTCACAGACCTCGGAACGGTCCACTTGAAGGTTCCAGCATAAACGTGGGAGGCGTTAGCATCGGCATCAAGCCCTCGATGAAGTATCTAGGGATCGTACTTGGTAGCCGATGGAACTTCGGACCACATTTCCGAAGTTTGGTCCCCAAGGTGACACAGGCATCGGTCGCGCTTTCGCGACTTATGCCCAACCTAAAGGGACCCAACGCTTCCTGCAGGAGACTGTACCTGGGGATCGTGCGGAGTATGGCCCTATACGGGGCTCCCGTATGCGCGGCGCGGTTGACGGCCAACAACTCAACGCTCCTTAACAGACCGTTGAGGACCTTGGCCGTCAAAACAATAAGGGGCTACCGCACGATCTCCGGAGAGGCTGCATGTCTCCTAGCCGGGACCCCTCCATGGGACCTGGAAGCGAGAGCCCTTGCGTCATTGTTCCAATGGCGCAAGGACGCGCTGGAGCGGGACCACAGGCCTGCGTCTCGAGAAATCGATGACCGGCGGTCCCAACCCCGACAGCCCGACTTGAGCAACCCAAGTGGGGTGCCACCATCATCGCGGCGGTGAGACCGATCATGGACGATTGGCTGCAGAGGTAGCATGGTGACCTCAGGTATCGTGCGACGCAGATCTTTACCGGGCATGGATGCTTCGGTAACTATCTGTTTCGCATCCGTCGTGAGGTCACACCCCGGTGTCAACACTGCGAGGTTTCCGACGACGACACCGCACTCCACACGTTGGTGGAGTGCTCAGCGTGGGCGAGTCAGCGCCGGGACCTCGTAGTGGGTCTGGGCGTGGATACCCTCTCGCTGGAGACCATGCTTCAAGCCATGGTCTCCAGCGGGAGTAGGTGGAACGCGGCCGTGTCCTTCTGCGAGCAAGTCGTGCTCGCGAAGGAGGCGGCCGAGAGGGAGAGGGAGCGTACCCTCCCCGCCGAGTTCCGTAGTCAGCGGCGAGGGCGCCGCAGACTCATCTACGCCCAAGACCATCGACCTCCATGATCGGGGCCTGATGACGGCGGGATCGCCACTCGTCGTCCTTACAGAACTTACTCACTGACGCGGGATAAAACCCGACCCCAACGACACGGGATTCTCATCCCGACCCAACCCCCGCAGAGACCACAGAGGTGGTCAAAGTCCGCCGGGCGCCACTGGAAATACGTTCTGCTTGTAACCAGAGACGCTCGGCAACGGACGTTAGAGCGGCCGCGGCCTTGGTCGCGGAACTAAAAAAAAAAAAAAAACACAAGCGTTAAGGGACGCCACATTCCTTTACAGCCAAAACAGTACAATAAAACACATAAACGAAATGTATTCAACACTTCAATTCCTCTTTTCTATCTCTGTTTGGTTGTACTACTAAAGTATGGCGTTGTGTATCACTATCACAAACTTCACCTTTAAAATAGTTTAGTTGGTGGCAAGCTGCTAGAACCGTTCACCAAAATAGGCTTCTGGTTTGTCGTGATGACTGTAAAATGACCGGTACTAATAGATTTGATCCTTTTTAATCACTCATTAATAAGACAGCCTCTTTATTTGTTGAGTGGTTACTGTGTAAGGGTAGCTGGAGCCCTAAATAAAAAATCCGACCGGTCTAACTACAGATCTTCGATATCGCCCATGGGTTGTGGAGGTCCGATGGCAGTCGCTTCACGGAAAATATCTAAGTTCAGCCGAATTGCAATTAGACTGGAACGCTGACCCCAACTTGGTTAGGAGAAGGCTCGGTGGATGATGATGTGATATGAGGTATATATGAAAGAATAGAAGCCAAAATAGACAAAAATCAACTTGTTAGATATGTGAACACGTACGGTAGATAGGAGCCACAGTTGAAATTAGCGCTCCGAAAAGTTTTCAGAAGCATAAATTGGTTGACTTCATTCGTAAAGTTCATTATGATGTAATGGACTTTGTCATAAAGTGGCTGGGTTTGACCAGTCTAATTCTTTACTCGGTTAGTGCAGTAGAGTTGAGGTTCACATGGAATACATTTCATACTCCTGAGTTGTGATTCTCGCTCAATTGGTTAAAAATATAGTTACACAAGTTGAAACTAGTTAACCTTTCCAAAGTCCCCCTATAGTCTCCAAGTGGATTACAACCTTTCTACTCGCTTCATCGTCTACGTTTCGTCGATCGTGCGTAAAACAGTAACACGTAAACTTGAGTCTTTAAACCGATTTCGAACACCCATTGTGAAAGTCTGGGCTCGTTGTTCTAATGTAACGCGATTGTAAAACAAAAGGCCGTTGGAAAGTGCCTAACAAACTTTAGCAAAGACGCTCTTTTGTGCTCCAAAGAAGCCGATTCGTATTCACTCTTAAAACGTTTAGAAAAGCTGTTTTGTTCGTGCACTTTTCAGTTTTTGTTTCGACGTATCTTTCGAATAAAGTTATTTCAATAGTATTTCGGAACTTAATTTTGTTGTAAATCACATTTTAAGTAAATCCTACTTGTCGATTTTGTATTCGCTAAGCAAAATAGACTCAGTCAAAATTAGCAATATAAAGGAAATCAATTGAAGCTATAACTAAGACTATCTGAGAGTTTAGTATACTCCATCAACAATTTGTATTTTAACTGCTGTTCCTATAAGCAGGCCTATGTCACTCGCCTAATAATCGCAAAAAATACGTGACGTCAGCGACAACTTTAAGTTGTAAGTCAGTAAGGGTTGTCTCTTGTTTGTGACACGACATGGACCATAGAGTTGATATTGAGGCATTAACGTCATAATTATTGGTCAAATTATGCTGCATCTCAATTATGCATTTTCCTTTACTGGACAACCCTAACAATCGAATGATGTTCTCTGTAAACATAAGAATGTGCTTTAATTAATGTCGGAGTGCAAGTTATGTATGTAAGTACTATTCCCTATTCTGTGCTATAAGTAAGTTACGAGTAAAAAATACACAGGTTAAAAAACAAAAATGGCCACTCACTCTCTCCCTTCCAAACACGAAAGCCATTTTGAGGTACTAAAAGACGGCTAATTGAAAAGCTAATATTCATGGTATAACATTAATTATCCTCGGGAGGGTTACCGTGTAATCTCCAGGAGAAATCCTTATTATTTTAAGTGATACGCAAACTGAGGCAGTGTTAAATATTATACGAAAATGCGGCGTGCCTTTTAATAATGGCGTAGTTTACTCGATGTGTTCTGGGAATAAATACATGAACCAACATTAATGTATTGTATTGAGAATGTTAAACGTGGATTACGCTGATTCCTTCTTGAATTAATAATGGTTCATTAACCTACTTCAGTTGCATGTTTAAGCACCTATAATATTTGAGTTTTAAACTCTGTTGCATCTAAAGCTGATCAAAGTCGAGACTTATATTTACAATTTGCGTCTAAACCTAAGTTAAGTAAACTTAGTTCTAAATGCAGCAGCATTCCAGACTCGCTTTCTTGTCTGTATCAATAAAGATTGTACGATAGGAATGTATTCATTCAAAAATCTTATCACTGAACTATGAGTTAACGGCAAGGCAACCAGTTTCCTACAACCCAATTAAATAAGAAAGTTTTTTGAAGTATTTTAGTATCTTCAAGTATTTTATTTTCGTTGCTATTATAAATCTATAGATTTTATTTGAATCATAAATATTAGAGACAATGTTGTTCTCGAGCAAGTACATCTTCAGTCTCCACCGTTGGGAAATCGACTGATGTTGTCACCGAACTAATAATGTCGCAACTATTTCCATGTCTGAAAGAGTGCAATATTGTGATTGCAAACTTATTATTGTCCAATATATTGATAGACTCGGTGGTGCAGTGTGTTGTGTAAAAACTTTCTCTGCCTTCGATTCCCGTTTCGAACAATCTTTGTGTAATTACACATCATGCCTGAACCTGAGTTTGGGTGTTTCTAAAGTATAAAAGGTACGTATTTACAAACCAAAACACTTAATAACAATTTATTTCCATCCAAAGGTTGCCTGTAAGAGTTCGCTGTTTAGTGCTAAGGCCGCCATTTGTATATTCTCATAAATTGTTTCATATGCATATTTGTATGTGTGTACAATAAAGTTTAAATAAATAAATAAGCATTTTTATCAGTTTATCCAGTACTCATATCACAAGATCTAATTTATGCCTTTCAATATTTTTTTAATATTGAGACTAGGTGACGTTGTGTGTATTGTCCGAACATATTTCTTTATTTATTATTATTAAGAACTAAATTAGTTCTTAATAACAATAAATAAAGAAATACAGGTGGTGAAATACAGGTGCATAATAAAATGCCTAATGTCTACAAAAAAGTATGATCTATGTAAAAAATACATATATTTTTTTTTAGTTTGATCCCAAAGGGTTAAAGAATGAAAATAGTTTTTCACAGTATTGGTAAGATCCGGGTTTTTCCAATTCAAAGTTTAACACGAAGGCTTCGTTTCTATGGAGTTAGTGAGTTATTGCACTTTCGTTTCGCGGCGTTTTATTGCAGTCATGGTCATTTATTAACCGGTTCCGAAATGGAAAATTGGAACAGTGAGTTTGGAACATAATCTATACTGAACTAGCGAGCGAAGAGTCTACATTTTAAGACTGGACAATTTTGCTTTCTTCTGTCTGTTCTATGTTTTCCGGGACACAGTGGAGGCAAAATACACAAATAATGTTTTTAATGTTTAATGCCATGACCTATAATAGGTACCCTCTGTGCTCGCAAGGTCTACTGTACTAGTCGTGCAAAGTCGGTGTCAACCACTAGTAATAATAAATGTTCAAGTAGAATAAAACAATCACTTAATAATTATACAAGTTATCGTAACTCGTTATCTTGAGGTAACCATGAAGTACTTAACTTTAGCTTAGCGAATGAGAATGTCGAACAAAACCCCTCATTAACACAGAGTGACAGCTCAGCGTTTTTGTGTACGCACAAGTTTATCTTAACACCACGCAAATTTATTTTCTTAACACATATATTTATATAGCAGCTCATGTACTAGCTTAGTTCGCGTGAAAGGGAGTCTAAAAAAGTTTCTTATTCGCATGGGAACACATTCCCGGTATAAAAGTTATTCATTATAATATACATACAGTTACTCATTATTATAGACTAAAAATATTTACATTACAAAATATCTTAACAAAAATCACTTGTACACCGTTTCACTTTTATTTAATATACAGGATTTAACCTGACCGGTTTCGCTTTATAGGTCTTTATCAAAGGTTGTTGTTCACTTTACATATTTATTAAACAAGATTTTACTACACGGTCTATCATATCTTCAAGCCATTGTTGAACTAAATTCTTAAAATATATGTGGGTAGACTCAAATGAAATTTAAGAGGCAGTGTAAGAAATTTACCCTGAAAATGGGGAAATTCACTCATTCGCAAATTAATCATATTGTTATATTATGCAATTAAATATTGAATTTAGTTTAGATATTACAAAAGTGATATAAATTAAATGTTAATAAAATTAAAAATTAAGGGATCATTAAAGCCAGTCCAATTAAATGTCAAGTCTCATGTCAATTATGTAAAATTATAAAATCCAATTAATAATAGTATGTCAAAAACTGTGGCTAAAATTAATAATAAAAAAAACTAAAATAATAAAAAATAAACACAAAAACAAAACTCGTGGATGACACTATTTAAGACTTCAAATATTTTAATAGAGGGGATCTGTTTATATCTAATTGTTGGTTCAATACGGCGTGCACACATGTGAGAAGGGTAGAAAATTGACCACCCTGGAAGCTCTTGAAATTAATAAAATACTGATAGGCAACCGCGATCCCGTATTGAACCATTAATCAACTATTACAAAATATCGATTAAAAAATCCTCCGCGTCATTGCCGACTGGGAAGGTTCCCAGAATGCTGGCTGTGTTGCCACGTTGGATGGCGATACTTATTATTTGGGACAGAAAATAGCCAGCCTTCTGGTCCTAAGAAGCATCGATTAAGCGTTTAGCAATGTCTCTATAAAGGTGGCGAGCACTCGGACCCCATGACCCCAGTGTCTCAACCCCAAACGGCTCAAATACGTATTATAATATAATATAATATTACTCGTATCATTCATTATAATATCAGCTATCTGCCAGTGAAAGTCTTGTTTACCGGTGGGAATAGGAAATGAAATCACCATCATAGAATCAAAACCACGTGTACAAACTAGTGATTTATAAATATGGTTAAGAATAATGACCACTGCGTAATATTCAGTGAGTGGTGACCGCTTTTGTTAACATTTTCTAAGCCGATTTTTTTTATGAAACTTACTGAAACGAATTACTCCCAATCCATAAAAGTGTCGATGCAATTCGCTTTTCTCACAAAAATAAAAGCTTACACTTCTGTACACGATTGTCCGAAGTACACTCAAGCATAAAACACATTACACAGTGTCTGCACTCGCCTTAATGTGGTTATAATAGATCGAACGTTGTTTACACACGAATTCATCTCGAGACTCGCTCGGGCCAAGCTTCGCGGGTTCAACTTCATACGTACAAGTTTAAAATGAAAGATTCGAGCACTTCACGAACTAACAATATTGAATTTTCCACCCCATATTCCGGAGAGTGTTTCCGAGCTTGTATATAAGTATCTTAATATACGAGGATGCTATAACTAAGAAGGTCTACAACACCTGGAATTTGTAATAATTATGAGAATACTTGTTTATAGGCAAGCGGCAAACCCCCGAAAAAGTGCTTAGAAATGAAAATGACTGACCAATCAGTGAAAATGTGATTTCCCTAATACAAATTTGTACTTTTTGTACACCTTGGACCAAAAAGCGTCGATTGGTAAGAAAACAAAATTTGTGCGGTTGGGCTATTAATTGTTATAAACAAATTAATTTGTTAACTGATAAAAAGTTGTTTTTTATATTGGAAAATGATTTCTAAGGGTAAAGTGATTTTTTCGAAAAAATGCGTTTTAAAGAAGTTACAACCATTTTAAAGCGCAAAAATGGTCACATTCAACATTTTTTATCTCGCCGAGTTCTGATCGAATTCAAAAAAAATCCTGCGGTAGAATACTTATCAGATCTTAAGCTTCAACTGACTTTATTTCAAAATGAGAAAATATACATTTTTCACATCGTAAAATCTATTTATACACATAGCGTTTTTTTAGCGTTCCACAACGTTTTTTTGAGTATGTTACTCGTATTTTTATGTTGGATCGTCTATTTATCGAGAAGGGTTGTATTGTCCATATAACATTGCGCTACGATCAACAAAAGGAACCTTAAAAATCGTCAGCACCGCACTGACGATTTCTAGGGTTCCTTAGTTAAAGTTTCGGAAACCTTATAGTTTCGTCATGTCTATCCGTCCGTCTGTCCTCGGCTTTCCTCCTAAACGGTGAATTCTAGAAACATGAAACTTTGCATGGATATGACATGTGTAGTTACTTCTTTGACAATGTGCTAAAATAAAATTATTAATTTTTTTTTGGGGTAGTACACGTAACCAGAATTTAAGTTTTTTTCTTGCGACAACCCCGGAGTGTGGGATATCATTAGATAGGTCTTTTAAAAATATTGAGACGTTGCTAAATCGATTTTTTTATTTAAGTATTCGTTTGAAGTAAGTTGTGAGATATTAACTGTACTGCTCATTTTTTTGGTAAAACAGCGTCCCCCTCTCTAAAATCTAAACGGAAAATCTGAAAACACTTGTGTGGTCCATGTAATGAACTGTAAAGTAAAACTATAACGAATCCGATAACTCTGTTATTTCAGGAGCTATAGAGGTCATTATGTTTGACTACACAACCCTATTCTATGAGTGGCCCGACACGTACTTGGCCGGTTTTTTTCTTCTAAAAGCCGTCGTTTTAGCATTCATAAAAGAAAGAACTATACGGCTCTTTATTCGGTAAAAGTAAAAATCATGGTACTCGTATCACCACTTTAATCTAAACATATAGACGCACAAACAATTTACCAAAATACGAACGCGTTTACGTTTTTATTCGTACCCGTACGCAGGCAAATGCAATAACCGTATCATAAGTATAACAAAATTGCCTTTTTAGCATCTAAGTAGGTAAGTAGTAATAAAATATCATAATTCCACGAAGGCTTAGGCTGTAACTAGATGTTTCCTTTGTCAAAAAGAGGTTTTATAACACTTTATTGAACTACCTTTCGCTGTGTTATTATGAGATTACAGTGTGACATAATAAGTACACAGTTCTACACACATAATAAATTAAATATAAAGTATTAACATATAAAGTATTCATTGAATAAATTATAATATATTATCTGACTTTTTTTTTTTTAATCCCGTGGCCTAGGGCTGCGGCCGCTCTAACGTCCGTTGCCGGGCGTCTCTGGTTACAAGCAGGTATCTCCAGTGGCGCCCGGCGGACTTTGACCACATTTGTGGTCTCTGCGGGGGTCGGGATGAGAATCCCGCGTCGTTGGGGTAGGGTTTTATCCCGCGTCAGTGAGTGAATCTGGTTGTGTGCTATGGGGCAAAGGCCCCGCAGCACGCAACCCTTCTAGCCTGCTTCTGTAAGGACGGCGGGTGGCGATCCCGCCGTCCTCAGGCCCCGATCATGGAGTTCGATGGTCTTGGGCGTAGGTGAGTCTGCGGCGCCCTCGCCGCTGACTACGGAACTCGACGGGGAGGGTACGCTCCCTCTCCCTCTCAGCCGCCACCTTCGCGAGCATGACTTGCTCGCAGAAGGACACGGCCGCGTTCCACCTACTCCCGCTGGAGACAATGGCTTGAAGCATGGTCTCCAGCAAGAGGGTAGCCTATGTGTTATTCTGATGTATAAGCTATATTATTGTAAAGTTTCATCAAAATCCGTTCAGTAGTTTTTACCAGAAAGAGTAACAAACATCCATACATCCTTACAAACTTTCGCATTTATAATATTAGTAGGATACTGAATGGATTCAGGCGTCACCCGGCGAAAGTCCATTGTTTTTAACAATGCAAAAATGATGTTGGATTTAAAAAATTGCAATGATTTCGCTAAATAGAAGACATGTTAAACCTCGACATATGTTTCACCTTCTCACGAGGCATTATCAAGACTATCGCAAAGAGACAGCCGTCTCTTTGAGATAGAGATGCAAATTGAGATATGCAATAGAGATGAAATTGCAATGATTTCGCTCAAGACGAGCGAAATAAATCAAATCATTGCAATTTTTTTATTTCAACATAATTTTTCCATTGTTTTTAGTTTATTTTCTTCATGTTGGTACATATATTATGAAAGTTATGTTGCAGGCAATTTATTCCCGAACAATAATAAATTCCTCTAGACGAAAACGTCTCCAGTTAAAAGTTAAGTTAACAAAACAAATCTTCGCTTCAGCACGACCGGCGACCCGCCCAAACGCATACCATACGAAGTTATCTACACCAGTACCTGAGCGTGAAGTTCATCGATAAACTTGCTGTATACTTCTGGCTACGTACACAGGTCTAGAAAGTTTTGCTATCTTCGCATATTTCATGTGATATTTCCAATTTATTGCAATATTATTTTGGCGAGATAACGCGTGGGTTAAAGTTCCTGTATCTATTAGGTAACACACAAGTTATAGGACACGAATGGTTTATGCTAATAATACAAATAAATGTGAAACTTAAATTTTTGTATTTTAAAGCAATGAGTTTGTTTAAACTATTCTTAAAATATTAAGAAAGAAATAATAAATAGATCACAAAAACTGATGTTATCGGCGGGACTCGAACCCACGGCCTTTCCCTAACAGGGAGAGTGTTCTGACCAGCTGAGCTATGATGGCCACTACCGACAACATCGAATTTTTGCTTCATATCATATTCATAATTTTTACATCGCGCTATTAAGGTTAGCGTTGGATCCACCTACCGCAGTTCTACCGAACTGACGGTACCAGTGTATCGTGTTACAACGATATTTAAACACTGAATTTTTAGATAAATCCTTACCAAATCCATATATTTTTTTGTCAGAACACTCCCCCTGTTAGGGAAAGGCCGTGGGTTCGACTCCCGCCGATGACATCAGTTTTTGTGATCTATTTATAATTTCTTTCTTAATATTTTATGTGAGATTTTTTATAAACTCTATACAGGGTGTTACGAAAGAGTTATATCAACCCGAAGCCTGCATCGTCAGCTGGTCGACCATAACCCGTTTCGATATATGGCGACCGCCAAAGAAGAAAAAAAAAGTTCATCAAAAAATTTAAAAAGATATTTCAAATCAAAACAAACGTGTCCCAACGCTACGGCTTGACGTAGCTACAACTAGACAACTGGACAACTAGACAACAACGGAGAAAGGAGTTTAAAAATCAACAAACCTAATTGCCAAAAATAGAATAAAAAATAAATCAGTAATGACATGACATATCATGTCACTCAAAGGTATGTAAACAAACAAGATATAAAAAGAATGAAATAATTACAAATAGTAAGTAATTATGCATACGACAGTACACAGTATTTTTAGGTATCAACGCTCACGGTACAACTCCCGGGCAGCGCTCAAATTGCCTTCTGATGCTCCTACACAAAGCATCATCTCGTAATACTCTTCGTTACTCAGAGCCACAATTACTATCACACACAACTTGACACAACTCACAAATTAACACACTAAACAACTATTTAGCTACCTCACTGCACAAAGCAGATAATGCAACTGAACTGACCTGTGACCTTGCTAAATGGTATTTTAAATAAAATTCTAGTAAAATTCAAACGGCGACCGAAGCCGACCGAACGCATGGCTTCGTTCGGCATCGCTTGATGCGAAACAGAGACAAAATGTTCCTACCAGGAGTGAGACGGAAGGCTTTTCACAAGCGCGCATTATTTGTAGGTACAAATAATGCGCGCTTGTATTTTGATGTCGATGACCGAAGCAGCTGATTTTAGCTAGTGTTGTTTAAACAAGTGTGTATTTTACTCGGTAATAATGTTTTTTTTATGAACTTTTTTTTTCTTCTCTGGCGGTCACCACATATCGAAACGGGTTCTGGCCGACCAGCTGACTGGGCTGACTTCGGGTTGATATAACCCTTACGTAACACCCGGTATATACACATCATCACAGCTCATTAGACGCGCACTCCTGGAAATAAGTTTCCCCTAAAGAGAGGGGAATTTAACCTACATATATTACGCTGGCCGTACGGGTTGGCTAAGGGTTTTGTGTCGAGTTTTCTTTCTATGTTTACACATAAATAAAGCAAATTTCTGGGGTCAACTTCAATATTTCCGTAAAGCGACTGCTATCTGACCAACACATCCCATTGGTGTTCCAATCGTGAACTATAAATATTTATTTCTAGAAATTCAACTAAGGTAAACGCTCCTATTCCCGTTAACGTCCCCGTAACCGATAACTTGACTATTTTTCTATTTTCACAGCTTTCTACTAAAAATAAATTGTATTTTATGTATTGCAACATATTTTTTTGGTAAAGGAACTCGTTTTTATTAAAACTTGAATAGGATAACTATCAACGTAACCTGAAATATTCAGCGAATTCAGCTGTAAAGTAAATATTATTGCATTTTACATCGATTGGTACTCACAAACCCCTAAGTGTCCCAATTCCCGTTTAAAAATACCGGATATTGGTACACACATTAGTTTAGCACCAGAACCCGTTAATGTATTCTAAGTGCCTTGACTTAAGTCTCATTTCCATTGACATAATAATTTCTTTCATATCTGGAGGTTAGGACCTAAAGTAGTAATAAAAAGAAATAATTAAATATGTAATAAAACATCCCGGCTGCACTTAACCAGATATTTAGCTATAACCAGGTGGGACCTAAATAGGGTACCAGTTCAAACCTAGATACAAATACTTTTATTAATTATTTATTTTTATTTAGAGCTTTTTAGTATCAAAAACTTACTTACATACTTTTGTTATAAGTAAAATTTCTCACACCAAATTTCATTGAACTTTTATATTTTGAAATCATCTTTAACAACTGTTCATTTGATACCCCACTTAACCCTCGAAGGATTGCGTTCTGTGGATTTGGGGTCTCCAACCCACCGTGTTCAGGACTCAATCATGGAACTTGGAAGTCCTGCGGTACCCTCACCATACACACCGGTAATTGGCGGGGAGGGTACGCTCCCTCATCAACTTACCGAAGCACGCGTGCCCAGTTTTTATATGCGACGCGCGATATCACTCTGTGTCACTTCTGAAGCCACTCCTTCCTGACTGGTCTCACCGCCGCGGTGGTAGCGATAGCAATTCCCCATATTGGTTGCTCAACGTACGAGCGGCGATAATCAGTTCCAACTTCGGTATGAAACGCTGAACCACGATTTCTCCCCGTCACGCTCCAACGCCTCCATGTGTCATTGAAACATTGATCGCAAGGGCCCTCATTTTCCCAAGGAGGTATCCCGGCTAATAGACATGTAGCCTCTAGGGAGATCGTGCAGTACTCTCTTATTGTTCTGACGGCCAAAGCCGTCAACGGTCTGTTTAGAACAGATACGTTGCTGGCCGTAAGTACCACCTCCGATACAAGAGCCCCATCCCAAATCCGGGCTTCGATTTATTATGTTTATTCGGCCTATGTTTATTCGGTGTTTTGATATACGGCTTCCGTATTTTTAAATGATATTTCAGACAATTATTGATTCAGAATTTTTATAATTATTTATTACCAATACGCATTCTGACAATCGTAGTAAGAAATACCTATTAGGATTAAGAATATAGTGTACATGACATTTCTAATTTACGTAGTTTTGAACCACTCCACAAAGACATTATCCAGTGAATTGAGATCAAGGCCAGACGATGCCATTCTTCCGCTAAGATGCAGCCTGGCAAATTTTCCCGTAACAGCGGTTGCATCGGTGGGTGCTTAGTCTGGCTGGAAAATCTATTCTTTTTTTGTGAAAAGTACGAGTATTAGATAGTGGTTTAACTATAGTCTCTTAATTAAGTCAGTTTCATATTTTTTTGCTGTCACTTTGACACCTTATTAGCAAAAATGGAGCGAAGACATCTTTGTACGAAACCTCCCATCATACCATCCACTCGTTGTATGATGAAACGCGGCATGTGCTATATATAGCAGGAACAGATTTGCTGCTTTTGGCATAAACTTTATTATTTTGCTAGTTAATAAACTTTTCTTCGACCGTAAAGATTTGTTCATCGGTAAAGAGTATCTTTTTCGCATCGTGTCTCATACATAAGCATCATCGGACAACGTTCGCGGTGTAAGTTGCGAAGAAAGACATAGTAAATTAATTTTGAAATAGTTGTTTATGAATCTGTCACATAAACATGGTTATTAGAACACGAGTAGTCCTACAATTATTCTAATATCCAGCTATGTGCAGTTTCATACACTACTTTATCTAAACTCATGCGTTTAGGCTATTTGGAAGAATACACATGGAAGCAAACTTACTTGTAAACAATATTCTACTTTCATTGTTTTTATTCTTAAAACTTGACCGGCTCCGCCTTACAGCTTTATCAAAGGAGTTCTACACTATTCACTGGATATTATTATTATGTATTCCTTAAACTTAACATGTATTACTAGTTCCACCAAGTATAAATACTGAATACCATTATTTATTTCTTTGACATGAATCAGAGTGGTCGTGGTTGCCGATGGACTAGGATGCCCCGTCACTTCCCTCGGTCAGGGCGGCTGCACGTCAAGCGATGTGCCTCCACTTCTGTCTTTGACTTGCACTGCGAGCACATTCCACCTCGGTTGACTGTGTAGTGGATCTGATCCAGCAGTATGGGGACCAACCCCGTGGTCTTGTGTCCACCACGCGCCTTTGCACGACCAACCTCTCCATTAAGATATTCATTCTAGTGATGTGTCCAAAAAACTTTAATACTCGCAGCTGCACAGTCGACGATAATCTATTTTTCTATCCGAAGCTCATTGAGGATAGACTTATTGGTGCGGAACGCAGTCCAGGGTATTCTTAGCATACATCTCCAGTACTACATCTCTAATGCATCTATTTTGAGGTGATCTTGTTTTCTAAGTGACCAGGTTTACGGTTTGATTAAAAAAAACTCTTCAAAGAAATTGTACCATAAAGTTTATTGCAAGTAGATTTTTATCCAACTCTGTTGTAATAATTTAAAAAGTTACTTTACGAAACAGATTTGCAGAAAATCTCATACAAAATCTGTGTCAAAATAAATAATTATAGTACCAGTGTCATAACCATAGGATTTTATCAACTTTTGAAATCATAATTTGAAGTTAATGACATCCCAAAATCTAAAATTCTTTGACTGGAAGTTTCCCGTTAATAGGTAGGTACAAAATCTTGGTCACATGCTTCAATGACATCTCATATATAGCATCGTTTAAGCCATCTTTGGTATGGTAAAATGGTTTTCAAATTCTATTTTCCATTTGAATATCCGTCGGTGTTCTTATAACGTATGTTAGCAAATGCCCCGATGTTCCGGTTACAGTGTCTTGATATCCCAGTCAAGAGCGTGACGTCACTGGCCAATTAAGGTTGTAGGCATATCCATAACAGTGAATCCGCACCTGTCGAAGTGAAGAACTCCTGTCGCTGGCTCACGTATTGGGCGCACGTACTATCGATAGCTGAGTGCAAACTATAAATTACTTTGTTAAATAAAATTTTAGTACATGAGATATAAATATCCCTGTGTGTGTACTGAACAGGTACATTTTGAATAGACTCACTTGAACATTCCACAATTTCCTTTATTATTTAAAATCCTACCCGATTTCGCCCAATATATGGCATTATCATAGGTATTCACTTTCACACTACATAGGTGTGAAAGTGAATAAGGTTTGTGCTGGGAATCTACTCCACACGAGTGGAGCCGTAGACATCAGTTAGTAATTTTATATATTCAAACACGAAAGAGGTAATAATACGCATCTTACACGCTGGTATATTATTTGATATTACAATTGAAAAACAAGTAAAATTGCTGCTACAAAGTTCTTTTGAAGAGCACATCTCCTCGTCGCCGAGTCACGTGTTTATTCAATATGACGTTTGTCAAACATATAAAAGGTGCTTTTGGCTCTTCACGACGCACACAAAAAATGCTACCGTCAAAGAACCTTTGACAAATTATCCTGTTAAGTAGACGAGTAAATATTCCGCCTATGAGCAACCGCGCCCTCTTGTTACTCAATTCTAATGCTACTCTTTGAATTGTTTACTCGATAAAGACGTATTTGTAAAATGTTGTCTGTAGTACAATCTATATTATTGCCAGTTTTTAAGTGTAGCCATATCCGACGTCGAGTGCCAAACTTTTTAGCGTGTAATGCTTCCGATACATAAAACCATCCAATAATATTTGTGTTCGATGGCGACGCGAAAACATTTCGATCGGGGTCGCCTCCTATCGGTCGGCTATAAAGGCCTTTCGCGTGATAAAAACTGATCTGTGAGTTTGTTCTCTAACAACAGGAAAACAGATCTTTGGCGGACGGCCAACTTACCTGGTGCAGAGGAGCCGTCGCGCCACGCACTCCCTCCCCTCGCCAGGGACATAACACCCCGCGACATCCATACCACTGCGTACCGTACACTATCTGCACACGAAGCGGGTGCAGACTACTCGCGATAAAGGGTTAACAAATTGCATCCAACTTCCAAGCACACGTCGCCGAATGTGGAAGCAGTAAATAGTTCCATGTTTGCCGGCGAAGTTTTGACTTCTTTCTCACTCGCCAACTGACGTTCTCATAATGGCTTTTCCGGAGGTGGAAACGAGCATTTTCATTGTAAAGGCAGGGAGCACGGTCGCCCGCGGCGCCGCGCGGTCCGACTGCGTCACTCCTCAATTTACTCCACCGATTGTCGCCATTTAAATTGTGTTCGTCGCACAATTTACGTTATTATTCTTTTGTAAGTCCCACCTACCCCCTGATTGGATCTTACAAATTCTTTTTTGTCACATCTATATCTAAGTATTTCGAGTTGTCTCTATTTTCACAGAAGGCGGGGATGTAAACACGGTTCGGGCTTAAAAGTGCGTTCTAATTTATTTGAGTCGCCTTTTTCGGAAAACGTTTCAGCTATGGTCTTTTATCCAGTTGAACAAAGGATAATACGAATAAAAGCCAGTCGAGCATAATCGTGCCTGCCTCGTAGGGAGCTCCGCGGGAGATAAAATAGTCACCACAATTTTCCCGGTAGAGTTTTTACCTTTGAATGGTACGGTTTTTAGCGGGAGCCAAAGCTGATTCAATAAGAAGTTACGAGCGTACTTAGCGAGTATGACACTCGTGTGTACATTTTTTTATTTTCTCCGAATAGAGGAATGTATAATATACGTTTCGATGTAACAAACGGGGTTGAGTTTGTTGATTGTTTATATTCGATTATCTCGAAACCAGTGGACCAATTTCGACGTCGCTTTTGTGAGCTCGCATCTTAAAACATCTCAGATGGTAATAACATAGCCATATGCATAATCAATGTGCCCCCGAACGAGATGAGTTCGACCTACGAGTTTCTTTTGGCAAACAAATTCTTTTGTGAAACAACAGAGGTTAGTATTAAATGTAAGTTAAGATCGATGATATCATTTTGAAGTGTCGGTCGGCTCAATATGTTTTCTAGATTAGGGGAAACCGCGTAACTGATTTAGTCGGCTCGAAGTGGCCGAGCTCAGGTAATCGTATCCTCATGAAGGGATCCATCAGTCGTCATTAGGCGAACCCGCACCGACACGTCCATTGACGACCGCCATCCCGCCTCACCTCGACAAAATGATTGATGTGTGTCGACAACGCATATTTCGATTCTGTGTATCGATAGACAATGTTTATTAATATTTTTAGACTTTTTGTGAATAAATACTTTTTATGTATAATTGTAAATCAAACTATAATCATGTTTTTTGAACTTTAAACGAGGTTGCACTCATTTATAATGGTGTTTATATTAAGTTTTCTATTAGACCCAGAAAAGCTCAGTCTATCGGTACATCAATGTATACCTTTAGACTAAGTAACGGCCGTTTCCGGCACCATCACTGACTTTCATTTAAATAATTCTTAAATAAAAATATGAAACCCTCTTTATACTCTTGGTACCGCATAGAATGTTCCCCTCCTTATCACCGACAATCGATATTTGATTACTCGCCTTTTACGATTATTCCGTTACCGAACGCGGCAGGTGCGAAGTAAGATTGATACGTCACTACGTCCCTACTCCCTTCGTGGTTGGCGACCCGACAGACTGTTATTGAAAAATTGAGCGATAATCCTTCGAGTTTTGTTTCTTTTTTCGACATCTAAAAGCTTTGTTTTAAAAGCATCTGATAAGATTAATGCGTACTGTGTTGTTGGAGAAGTTTTATTTCTTGAACTTTGGGGGATTTGTTTGTTTGTTTTATAAAATGCGAGTTCTTGAGTTGATATTTTAGTATGTTATTTTCAATGTATTAACGAATATGAAATTATTTGTGCTATTATTAAACTGAATAATTTTATGTAACTGTTATAAATATTTAGCAAATTAAGAAGAAAAATCATAAAATAGCAAATTCAAACTACAAAATAACATTTTAGGGTGACTTTGTTTAAAAGAATAAGTTTTTATCTTCTATATCTGTAACACATCTCATCTTGTTGACGGTATATTAATGTACAGTTTTTACTTGTACATGATTATCCGAACCAAACTCCGACCTTAAATTTGCGGGTTAACACCCGACCTCAAAGATGCGGGATAACACCCGACCCAACTTCAAGACAGAAGCCACATAGGTGATCAAAGTCCGCCGGCGTCACAGGGAATTCTCTCGATTACCTGTCGCGTACCTGTGGCGCCATGTAATGGACGTGAGGGCGGCCGCGAGCTTACGTCGCGGACTAAAAAACTAAAATACAAATTTATAATAAGTAGCAAAGAGATAGTACATTATACGTTGTTTTGTTGCAGGCTGTGCATTCGTCAAGTTCACCTCACACCAAGAAGCCCAGGCAGCCATCACAAGCCTGCACGGGAGTCAGACTATGCCGGTAAGTATTCAACATACGCATACATTCAACACCTGAATTATACTGAGAGGACGAGGCTTGTGGTTTCTATTAAATCGGACGACTTTGAAATATGACATTCCGTATGTGCGTTTATGTAACTGAATTAAATTTGCCCGGTATGAAGAACGTCATATCGAAGCTTCTTATTCTTGTTAATTTATACTTACTGAAAATTCCCTGTGTATGAGGCGTGGATTGGCAATGGATATGAGAGGCGGAAACAAAAAAAACAGTAAGGAACATGAATTAAACTACTTAGAAATATCTAGGTAGGAAATTCAATTTATGGAGAGAATTACTGAAATGTTGGAGATATTGAAAAAGTTCACACATCCTTTCCAGAACCTCATTTCTTTCAATTACACATTAAAAAACAACAACTAGGTAGCTATTTTATAAAGGTATCTATCGACGTACCTCCTAAATTTAATTACCGCTCCCTCCCGTGTAATGGCTTTATAATAAAACGTTGGAGCGCGCGCGGTGACACTGATGCGATTTTATTTACTCTAAAAAGCACCTGACCTTTTAATGTTTATTTCTGTATATATATTTATTTTGTGAGCCATCGTAAAATGTTACTTTGACGTGCCATACATTTTCTTGTCACTAATAATATTTTTGGATAATGACTTATTTTGAGATACCTACACTAATTTACCGAGCGATCGAAGCGTCTTTATTTCGAGATTGGACAATTTTGCTTTCACGTTTGTCTGTTTGGATGTGTGTTCCGGGCTAGCAGCCACAGTTTTTATCCGATCTTCAAGAAACTTAGCACAAGTGTTCCGCAATTTCATACAATTTTTTCATCGTCAGCTTTTAATATTGAGGGGAAAATGGGGTAAATATGGTTAAATAACGTTTTAATGTTTTCCCCTTAATTATTCGATCTATACGAAGCTTGGCACTAGTATTCCTTTACTAGAAACAATATTTTTAGTAGACTTTTTTTTATTGGGGTGAAATCCCAAAAAGTAATTTTAATATTCGCGAGGTCTACTGTTCGAACATTGGGTGACCACTAGTATATTATCTACAACTTTTAGATGTTGATCATGATTATGATTTATTTTCTTAATTTCAAAATAGAGGTTTTCAGTTCGCAATAAATAACTATACAGAGCTGCAAAATCTAACTCTTACATAACAATTTGAATACTTTATACATCTAAACCACCATTTTCGCAATACCAATTTCAGAATAAGTGTTTATTTTTCTCCTACAAAATGTAAACAGTTTAACATACTCTAAAACATTATTGAACACTCCCTACGGAAAACCTTTTCGAAATTTAAAAACACGAAAAATTAACCGGAGCAAATGCATAAAATTGCCTCGACCAACTACAAGTTACATACAAAGCTGTAAATAGGTAGCAAAGTTGGATGAAACCAAAAAGTAGTAGAATCGACTGTCGGGACCAGAAGTTTAACTTTTTAATTAGTGGACCTGTCGACGGTACGCTGTGCCTACACTGCCGCATGTACGAATTAAAACATCGATACTCATTAATTCCTTTTACGGATTCGTTTCGGCTAATCTCTTGTATAATTAAGTTGGTATTCATTTGTGTTAAAGTGATTTGGAATTTATAATTTATTTCTTTATATACATATAAGTACTAATTAAATTTATTTATTGACTTTATACATAATATTAAATGTTAGTTTTTATTGAAATAGTGTTGCGGATGTTGTTTTAATACTTTTGACTAAAACGTAATTAGAAAACACTAGAAAGAAAATTAACAGTGGAAGAAAATACTATTTACACTTACTAAAGACTATACAATACACACTAAAATCTACACAATATACAGGCGTCAAAGAACTCCTCCGCCTCGTCACCGACTGGCAATGTTCCCAAAAGTCTGGCAGCATTTCCACTTTGTATGGCAATGCTTATTCTTTGAGCTAAAAAGTAGCCAGTCTTCTGATCTTGAGAAGAGTTCGATCATGAGTTTCGAGATGGTTTTAAAAAGTCTGCGAGCGCTCGGACCCCATGGTCCCAGCATATCTACTCCAAACGGCTCAAATATGTAGTCGGCGCCCTCGCCGCTGACTACGGAACTCGGCGGGTAGGGTACGTTCCCTCTCCCTCTCGGCCGCCTCCTTCGCGAGCATGACTTGCTCGCAGAAGGACACGGCCGCGTTCCACTTACTCCCGCTGGAGACCATGGCTTGAATCATGGTCTCCAGCGAGAGGGTATCCACGCCCAGACCCACTACGAGGTCCCGGCGCTGACTCGCCCCCGCTGAGCACTCCACCAACGTGTGGAGTGCGGTGTCGTCGTCGGAAACCTCGCAGTGTTGACACCTTGGTGGGACCTCACGATGGATGCGAAACAGATAGCTACCGAAGCATCCATGCCCGGTAACGACCTGCGTCGCACGATACGTGAGGTCACCATGCTGCCTCTGCAGCCAATCGTCCATGATCGGTCTCACCGCCGCCCGCGATGATGGTGGTACCCCACTTGGGTTGTTCGAGTCGCACCCTCCATGACTCCATGAGAAATTGTATTTTCACGTTTTCTCTGATAACTTTGGCTGAATGTTTATAGTTCAGTGCCAGTTTAATCGCAATAAAAAGTTTAATACAAGACTAGTGTGTCATGTTACATACCTATAAATGATTTAACATTAGTCACAGCGTTTACAATAGAATTACTAAGTTAATCAACACTAATTAATGAAACGTTTCGCAACAAACAAATTAACAACGGTACAAATAAACCTATTCTGTTTATTTCATTGCTAAAAGTAACAATTTGTAACATAAAGTATATTAGGTATTATTTGTCACTTTCTAAAGCGAATTCTTGAATATTTTTTCATTCCATCGGGGATTGTGTTCAACTTATTTTCACAACTATATATTTTTTTTAATTATTATTTTATTACATTGAGTGGTAACATGTATAAAATTGTCAAGTTTTTATTTGACTGAATTATAATTAAATTTTGCAACTTACATCCTGTAAACAGTTTATTTAATATCTAATAAGTTACAAGTATTTAGTAATAAGTTATATTTCATTACGTAAGTAAATTTGTTATTTTTTCTATTTTTTGTTAAGTAAATGATCATGGCTTGCCACAGGCAAAATATAGTTTTCTCAAACTAGCTTGCAAATTAGTGCATTACTTATCTACCTACATAACTTCTTGACAACTTAATACGTGTAAACCAGGCTTAAGACCCCACTTGTCCTCATCTGCATACGGTGCAGTTACTGACAGACGAACAGACTGATAGTGCCCAATAATGGTAGTAGGCTCGCCCACCTTATCTACGTGGGACCAATATAGTAATTGGCTAAATATGGACGTTATGCCTCTTTCTACACCTTTGGGATTAATGCGTGATTTTGTGTTCTGTATGTAATAATGAAAGCCATCGTATAATTAAAATATATAGTGTGAAATTTATAGTGATACTAGTGGTCCCGGCGAACTTCGTACCGCCTGAAATTTTGCTTATAAACCTTCCCTGAACCTCCACGAATATTTTAAGACCTAAATTAGCCAAATCGGTCCAGCCGTTCACGCGTGATGTCGTGACCAAGAAAATAGGGATTTATCTTTATATATAGAGAAGATTACAAAAAGTATGTTGTCGTCTAACCACATGTTAATTATCAATTTGACTGAAATCTATCATCAATAGTTTGGTCATAATAAATATGAAATTCATGGACTTTGTGCAATGAAATTATGATATTTTTGTATTTTTAAAGCAATGAGTTTGCTTAAACTATTCTTAAAATATTAAGAAAGATATTATAAATAGATCACAAAGATGTTATCGGTAAAGGTCATCGTAGCTTAGTTGGATAGAGAACTCCCCCTGTTAGGGAAAGGCCGTGGGTCCGAGTCCCGCCGCTGACATCAGTTTTTGTGATCTATTTATAATTTCTTTCTTAATATTTTAATGAAATTAATATTTATAACTACATTTTTACTCAATTGCGTCGATATTATACTAGACTGATTGTGCATACATAAACTAATAGAGATCAATATGTTTTTTACATTTTACATGATACCCTATACATATTTATATAGATGGTATTATAGTAGGTTATTCAAACGCGATATAGAAATATAGACATTGTAATTCAACATAAAAATGGCTTCAGTAGGTATAATTTATCTAAAAAGTCATGACGCGAAACTGGCAAATGAAAGCGTCGGCAACAATCATTGGAGGCTCAATGCCAATCCCAACAGTCGTCTGAAATAAATACAAAGACACAAAAATTACCTCTTTCCCCCGCAAGGGCGACAAATGTGAATATTACATGCCTACATTTCGCCAATCACTTTGTGAACCACATAAGGCGCGCCTTTTGCCGTTTCCTGACACTTTGAGCATATGTGCCGTAGTATTGTCCTTCTGACAGCAAGTACACCGCGTGCACCAATGGAAGACCAAACCGTGTACTGAAATCACTTGTATACCGTTCCGTAGCTTTAGATATTGAGTAGAAATGATATAAGGAAGTCAAGTCAGGACAAGTAGCAGTCGCCGCGGACTGGGATTGAGTCAAGTCGAAAATACGCTTTGTTGGAATCAGAATAGAAATTCGGCGAGCTCTCTGCGCGTCCGATAATTCCTTTTGCTATACAAAAGGCTGTTCACTCGGCTAACTCACTCCCGACCCCCGGATTTGCTCTCGACTATTCCTAATGACGTTTTTGTCTGGCCCTCCTCTAGCTTTCTGTATAAATATTGACTCATGTTCTTTGTAGATCTATTTAGACGGTATATGTATCTTAATTTATAATTATATAATTATATACAGTCTCTTCTCACCTGAGAAGACACAGAAACGTTTTATATTTTCGCATTATGGTCTTCTTGTTGTTTTTTTTTTTGCTAAAACTTGTACACTCATAGTTACCTCATGTACTCGTATTTAAAGAAAAAAAATAGAGCAATCGCAAATACGATCTATAGTAAAAAAACTATGGAATAGCGGGACCGATTTGGTTAATTTTGGTCTTGAAATATTCGTAAAAGTTCAGGAAAGGTTTAAAAGGTAAAATTGAAGCGGTACGAAGTTCGCCAACTATCACATCTATTACATTAAAGATCTAAGCTACTATCAGTACTACAGTTGGATTTCAAAACCCAATCAAGTCCTAAAACTCCACAACTGCCTATAGCTATCAATTTGTATAATTGTGTAACCTCTACTTACTAAACCAGAAAATTTGGTTGCAATAGGAATTAAACACGGGGATAAAATTAAATTTGTCTTAACCACAATATTAAATATGCAAATACTCGTATTAATAACCAATCAATATTTTGTTAAACTACAAACTGAGACTCGATGACCCAAATTTAGCTGCTGGCTGCGACTTCCGCCGAGAGAAAGAGATTAGTCATTCCCAATTCCCATGGGAACACATAATCGGGATATCACTTAGAGTAAAATGAATTTGAAAATGGGATCAGTAGTAGGTACTGGAGGATTGCTCTCAACTCACAAACACTTAACTTCTTTATACTTAACTATCGGCTGCCCGCGGCTTCGCCCGCGTGACATATTATTTCAAACCGTCCTCGAGAACCACTCTAGCCATTGGTGAAACCCGCATCAAAATCCGTTGCGTGGTTTTAAATATCTAAGCATACATAGGGAACGTTTATACATAGGGAAAATATAGGTCTAAAAAACGCATTCCAAAATAAAATTGGACATTTAGCTACATAGTAATTTTTTTTTGTAAATTCCAAGTAATAATTTGTTTTCCATCGGTACCTGAATCCTTATAAATACTCCACAGTCGAATTTATTCATTGCTAATACATGAAAAAAATCATTGAGTGAGATCCGTCTGTGGGTTTGTGATAATCTCATAGGTACAAAGTCTTGTGCATTATACCTTTTATGTTCGACGGATCCTCATTTTTGATACGGGTCGATTCTGATTTGCCTTTGTATGTATCAGATACATGAAAAGGGGTAATTTTTGAAACATTGCACCAAAGAAAGTACATATATTATGGGAAATATTTATGTTTATGTTCGATAAGCGTTATGTCATTTTCAGGGTTCCGTATTAAAAGTCTCGGAACCCTTATAGTTTCGTTCGTCCGTCCTCGGTTTTTCTCCCAAACGGTTAATGCTAGAAACATGAATCTTTGCATAGATATGCTTATTTATTACGCCGACATAGTGCTAAAACACGTAAAGTGGGGATGGTATTTTTTGATGACATGACAAGATAATGTTTGTGCAAAAACAGGGTACCCTCCCCCTCCCTTCCGTTCTTAAATCTAATTGGCTGGCGTGAAGAATCTGGAAAAATTCATTCTGGTATTCCATGTGATGAAGTTTGAAGGAAAACTCTGTTAGTTCAGGAATTATAAAAGCATTAAAATAAATAATAAAATAATAAATATTTTTGGACATTCTCACACAACGTCATCTAGCCCAAATTAAGCTAATATAAGCTTGTGTTATGGGATCTAGACGACTGATAAACATACTTATATATTTCTAAATACATACATATTATACATAGAAAATACCCAAACTCCGAAACAAACATTTGTGGATCACACAAATAATTTGAATCGACCCGGAATCGAACCTGGGACCTCAGGGGCGGCAGTCGCATACTCATACCACTGAGCCACCGAGGCAGTCGAATTTGGGTAACTACGGAACCCTATCTTATGCGTGGCTCGACACGCACTTGGCCGGTGTTTAGTTTATTTTTTAACAGAACCTAGTAATTTTTGTTACTAGAGAGCCCAGGCTACAGGTACCTCGACACTTTTTACCTTCACTTGAACTACATATTAAGAAATAATTATTTTGGAGAACCCAAACTTTAATTTTATAGTGTCTTTGTCATTAAAAATCTCGGTGTTTTTTTTTGTATAATAAAGAGTATCTTATCTTACTTGTGTTGTACTGTTGTGTAAGTCTTTTATCCATGAAATCTACTCAACGAATTTTAATGAAACTCATTAATTGGCTACTTTTTCTGTATAATGCGTTTGAGTGGAAACGAGGAACGAGGAAACTATTCCAAGCTTGGAATAGTTTCCGAGAGCTAAACCGAGAGCATTAGCTAGCGAATAATTTAACCTAAACAATAATAAACCTAGTTTTATTTACTCGACCAAAACAAAGCTAAGAACAGACTAGTGTACCTCTTTGTAGTCACCAACAGTGCGATCGATAAACTCCTGCCTTTTATGTTGACGAGTATAAAATATTAAAAGTGTGTGTTAGAAAGAACTTAATTAAAAGTAAAGAGAGTACACAAGATTATTAAATTAGAAGAGCTTCAGGCTTCACTTGAACGCGATATCAGAAATTTTATGAAGATATATCTCAAGTGCTTTGTTTTGCGAGTGAGCTGCTGATCACCGCGGCTCCGTCCCCGTGGTACAGCTTTTTCGTTCCCAATTCCCAGGAGAACATATTACTAGGATAAAAAGTAAATTAAGTCTTAAGTGGAATATAACTTATTAAGACGATATCTTTTTTACTGTCATGCAATTTTGATGAAAGATAGCCCTATTGCCCTCAACTGAGCTTATGTCATTAAAATCCGTTGAGTAGACTTTCATGCATGAAAGTTTTGCATTTATAATATTAGTAAGACTAACATACAGCCCTCATGTGTGCTGCTCGAGTTCTATTATTTTATACAATAACTAGCTGTTGACCGCGGCTCCGCCCGCGTGGATGTCGGTTATCGCGACCAAACATACCATCATAAATGTCCTCTCTTAAGATCTAATCTATCCTTGTACCAAATTTCATCAATATCAGCCAAATTTCATAAATACCTAACAATAATAAGCTATAAAAATTGATTTTGATTAATAATAAAAAGTGACATCTATATATCTCCGTTAAATTCAGTTTATTATATTTTTGGTCACATCTAAATCGGTTCTAATCAACCGATTGCGATGAAACAAACGTAAGATTTTAAGTCTGACCAAACCCTGTCTAACAAAAAAAAACTGCATCAAAATCCGTTCAGTAGTTTCTGCGTCCATCGCGAACAAACAGACAAACAGACAGGAAATTAAAAAAAAAATTTTCGTGTTCAGTATCGTTAACATAACATAACCCAAGTATTTTTTTTCAAATATCTCCAATGTACAGACACGACCACTTTACAATTATATAATAGTATAGATGATGAAATAATGCGTGTCTTGTCACGCATGCTGCACGTACACGGGTTGAAAATAATTTGACATTGTAATGACATGCGGGCTGAACCCCCACTTGGGTAGAAAAATCACATGACAAGAAAAGTGCCCTTACCATCCCACGTAGCTTGTGCCCCACCGATCAACGCTAATAAAGGGCGCTGTGCACTATTTACCCAGCTTATGGGCTAGGCGGGCAGAAAATTAAGAGATTCACCCGCGATAGAACAAACAGTGTGAAACGACCCTTATTAAAAGCTGTCCCGTGTAGCGTTTTAAAATGAAGATGCGATGAGCATTGTATTTGTTTAGGCACCGGGTGTATTATGAGTGTGATTAGAAAATATTTAATTTCAACCGGTTGTTATGGATTTTAAATGCTTTGGTCTACTCTTGAAATGAGGACGTGATTTTGTGTGCGTTGTCGGTTTAGATGGTTAACCAACTTAAGAAAAGGAGGTGGTGCCCGACAATGTTAATAAAAAATACTTTTTATAATTTTAATAATTATACTCGTGCTAACCCCACTTTTAACATAATAGAAGTTCTAAATTGAATGTTCATTTGTTACTCCACCATGCTCTAATCAGTAGGTACCTCGGGCAATCAACGTGTTTAATTTGCAATTTGGCGTTGTGTAAAAAAATGTCCTAAAAATACTATGTACTTGTAATTAAAACAATGTGCCCTCATAACATAACAAAATTATTAGACAGTAAATCATCATCCAATTTTTAGTGACTAGCTTCTGCCCGCAACTTGGTCTGCGCAACATTAGTACTTTAGTAGCTAAAATGTTCCTAGGTTCATAGTTTGGTTTGGACGCGTTAACACAATTTAAAAATATCAGATTTTTGATTGACATGACATTTATTATAAGATAAGATAAGATTAAGATAAGATAAGATTAAGATAAGATAAGATAGGCTAGGATAGGATAAGATAATATAAGATATTGACCAATTTACACAGTACCTTCATATATTATGTGTTATTCTGATGTATGAACTACATTATTGTCGAGTTTCTTTAAAATCCGTTCGGTAGTTTTAGCGTTTAAGGAAACAAACATCCATATATCCGTGGGTACACATGAAGTAGGATGGAACAAAGGAAGTATGATGTTTGTTTACATGACATCATGGTACACCTGCTGTGACCCTGTGTCCCTCTTGTGCCCATCGGTAAACGTGTCACTTGAACATGTCAATAGCTATTGTTCTGGATCCCACTTAATATACGGAGAGTTATTGATATAAATTTACAATTTATGATTTAATTGTAAATTATATTGGGTATTTATACCGATTTTACAAAAGTTATTGAGAGCTTTATTGTGACTCATTTTTGTTTGACAATTGTTAGTTGAATAATTTAACATGCATAATACAAGATGGTCACCCTAATGTCGAACATTACACCTCACTTTATTAAAATTATTGAATACCTAAGTATTTTTTTTCGGAAAATGGAATAATCTGTATTTTTGCCACGATTCCAACATAAATGTTCTTCAAACTAACATTTAATGATCGGTAAATATATTACATACAACTGGATTTTTTGGCAAAATGTACAAAATTATGTAAATACAACGCCCTAGACTACTGACAATTAATAAAAAAAATAATTTCATACACAAACATTAAATTACAAATAATATAATATTTACATTCACTTAACATAATTACAAGCTGTGTATGGAACCTCTAAAATTAAGTCATAACTCATCGCAAAATGTATTACAGACAAACGCTACGCGCGCTACGACAGCTACGCGGAATGCTACGAAGTTACTTCATTTTCGTAGCACTGTAATTAGACTTTGGGTACCTGTCTTTTCTCTGTCGCCCTCGAGTAATATTACTTTAGCTTTTGTACAGACAAGTCTCGCTACTTTTATGTGAGATTGTTCAATAACATTAATTAGAATTTTGTTATTTATTGCAGAATTCATGTTAAGGAGCATTCCGTTAAATTCTAAACAGTTTTATGAATTAAACAACACGACATTCTGTCGTAATTATAACAGGAAATTAGGTGACCTATTAGTCCATACATCATTGACTAAATTTATTGCTAATACTAACTTTATAACTAAACTTTCTATCATATTTTTATTATCTTCTTACCATTTCTTGCTCTACCATCAACGAATACAATTTTTAATCCTATTATTTGTGGTTGGCACGAAATGTCTTTCTTCTCCACACATCTCTGTGGCACAATGGTACTATGTACGGACTGCCACGCTCGAGGTCTCGGGTTCGATTCCCGGGTCTGGTGGATAATGTATAATTCTCTTTAGAATTTTACCCAGATAATTATCCCAGAGTCTGGAACTTGTGCCCGGAAAATGGCAATAGGCTCGCCCCCTATTACATGGGACCTAACATAGCTGGCGAGATGTGGGTGTGTTTGCACACCTCTGCCTACCCCTTCGGGGAAAAAGGCGTGATGCTATGTATGTATGTATGTATCTCTGTCATACGTCATCTCCTCAGTCACTCCCTTCCTTGTCATATCCTCTTTCACGCATTCTTTCTAACCACATAACTTTCATCTCTTCGCATAAATTATAAACTTATTGTTACATAAAACAAAACAAATCAGATTCTCTACACGGGCAAATGTAACCAAAACTAACACTCAAGTAATGATGATAATGAGTAAATAAAAGACAGTAAACACACTGTTCAATACCCAGCGTGCTCGAGCACTTTATACAGTGCCAGTGTATTCGAGCACTTTAAACAGTAGTACAGAAGACGGCATAGTCCAAGCGCCCGGTGCAGATTATTGCTCTCACATACACACCACTTTATTATCATAGGCACCTGAAAACGTGCCGCTCGTATTTATACCACATATGAACTCAGACATTTTTATTTCAGTAGCTTAATATATTTGCACCTTATAACTTTGCTATTGGGGTATAAAATACGTCGGCAATATCGATACGGTTCACCCAATAAGTTTCACATAAATTTTTGTTAGTATATTCGAAATGAAAATATTGTGTGTAGGGGTTCACATGGTTGTATTAAGATCAGTCTAGGTGCTTAAATATAAGTGGAGGTACGATTAATATCCATTCTTAAAAAAAAACAAGATGAATTAGCACACTCCGTTTAAGAATGATATTCTGTGAATTAATTTTTCGGTTGCAAATCCCAGAATAAAGCCGAGGCGAACCACTAGGGTTTACCTCAGATCATCAGACCTCGTGAGCAAAATGGGTATCAGTATCACCATTATACATTAAAGCATTGATTGACCATTTTACATCAATTTAAAATAGTCCGAGACTCCCAGGACTTTAATTGGCTGTGCCATAGCGGCTGGCACGTAAGATTATGTTGCCTTTGATCAACATTTCATCGCAAGACAAGGGGTTTCAATTTTTTTTCAAAATTACGATATAGCTGCTACTTTTTACTATATTCATTTTGGCCATAGATATGTGCCCGGTGACGGCAATAGGCTAGCCCCCTATTACGTGGGACTAAAAATAATGGCAAACTGTGGGTGTGTAATTCACCTCTGCCTACCCTTTCGGGGATATAGGCGTGATATGTGTGTGTGTGTGTGTTTAAATAGGCTCTGTGTATTCAAAGTTGGATGTTAAAAAAAAGGAATCGTCATACAAGTTATTCCAGCAGGCGAAGCTGCAAGCAACAGCTCATTGTTAATAAATACGTAAACGACCGTATTCTCATCTTTGATGTAATGTTACTAAGCTTTGTACTAAGATATGTGCTGCTAATATGGCAAGTTATAATCCTATGAGATTATGAAACTTTATATTATACTGTTGACTCAACACGGAGTGATAATATCCGCTTCAACAGATATACACACACACATACAACCAACACAGAGGCTAGTCTTTGGGAGATAGAGAAGTTTTATACACAAACATTTTTTCACTAATGTTCCTACTCATTTTTTTAGTCCCAGTAGTAGCTAGCGAGGGTACCCCCGTATTAAGGAGATTTAGGTTTATTTGCCAGAGGCGCACCCGTATTCGTTGAAAGTCACCTGGCTTGAAACTGGCTTGAAAGTCATTCTTGTTAGTGGTGTACCTACAACCTTTACGTGATCGTGGAAGGGTCCCTAAATACTTTTGTATGATATATATTAAATTGTTTCAGTACAGGCACTCCAATGGCGGAACTAATAGGTGTCTGGTAGCAATTTTTATACAACACTGAGAATTTTGCTGTGAGTTTTGATATGAACCACGAATTACTACAAAGCTGTTCTCGTTGAGACAGTCTTGATAATGCCTCGTTTAGAGGCGAAACAATTGTCGACGTTTTGTTGTCTTTTTTAAACTATGCGAAAAATAATGCTATTAGAATTTTAATAAGTTTTTAACATCTTACTTACCATTACTTTTACTACAAAGTATTTTTAGCCTTCGTCTTCTACTATTAGTATTGTTTACCAACAACTCTTTATGACAATTCAGTCTAGAATACAATACACAGAACTTGTCACCGCGCAGCACACCAGCTCATCGCCAGTCCATGATGTTCTAAATTATCATCCGTATACGAACGGGAGCCCTCCACGTTCGCACCCTTATTGAAAACATTTACATATGTATGTTGGTATCACCGTACGTGCCTCGCTCTGACATATTGTAAAGGAGAACGCTTCAATATTATCAAAGTTGGCGATGAAATCGTCGATTTACTACGTAGCTTAAGGTAATGATAGAATATTTTCGTACGAGTTTCGCGTCAGAATATTCTCTCTGAGACGTTTTATCGAGACTATGGAATCATTGTAATGGTCCCCAGACGAGAACGTTCGGAAATGGAGATGTGGGAACAGATTGACTGGATGCTGTTGTAGCAAATCCGGTTTTGTGTTTTAACTGGTGTAAGCGATTTGTTCTACATAATGGTGTCATTTGAGAATATCGGTGGGTTTAACTATACTGCAGATATTATACTGACATAGAATTTTTCTTATTGTTAACTAGGTATATTTTCATTACAATCTCAAAAAAATGATTTTGTTTTGCTTATAGTTCTTCGCGACTCAGGGTTCTTTTCAATCAGAGATGTTTTCAATATACTATTTGGTTGGTTCTCCTAAGAAAAAACTGTCAGAACAAATTAATATTGATAAAACTATACGTGTGTACGCAACTGTGTAAAGTAAAATAAATCAACATTTCTACCTTGTTTGTGACCGTTTATTATTATTATATTGCCTACCGACAATTGGAACATTTAATTAGTCGTTGATTTCAGCCGTAGAATCTTCTTTAAACAGTCACAGTTACTGTTATATTTTGGTCATTATTAGTATTTAAATGAACAAACGGGATATTTACCATGTATTTACATTTCGGTTTGTGATTTTTATGCACTAATACAACTGTTCCTCCGTTAAAGAAATGTTACAATGGTACATACTCGTATCACGTTTATTCACAAATCATATTACGGACTTTTTACATCTCCCTGACTAAATTACTTTATATTTTTCAACTTCCAGTGGGATTTATGTTCTAGCAACTATCGTTATAATAAAACAGATTCTCTTTCAAAACGTAGGTATCCAATTCAAACTTAAAAGGTTATGTTCTTCATATCAAGTTCACTATAAATCCAAACGTAACCCTGCCTCTCGTAGGAAAACAGCAGCTGTGTTGTTCTTCCATTCAAGATTGATATGGAAATAGTAAAGTTGATTAGCATAGAGTAACAAAGGCTAATTAGGTAAGCGCTGGTTGTGGGCCGCGCATCCCATTACCGTCTCTATTACGAATACTCATATTGCTTTAGCCAATTCTGTTCTTGGTTAAACTTTATATTCATTTAAGACCAACCGACTTCTGTATGATGTTTATCCTAGTTTTAGAAAGTGCAGCTATATACCTATTTACCTTATCATATTATTATATATATAATCAGCCTTTTTTTCATTAAAGTCCCTAGGGTAGCACTTGCTTCAGAGTAAAACTGCAGCTATATAAAAAATAAATATGTTACATACAACGTCATTGTACTCTAATATGATGCGTCAGTAGGTACTTGTGTACCTACTGACGCATCATATCAATAAATATCCTGACCCGAGTAACAAAACCTACACTTCTCTTTTTAGCTAATAACTATCACTTCATTGACGCGATGTAGTTTTCTTTTTAGCTAATAACTGTCATTTTATTGACGCAATGTAGTTTTCAAGGACATCGCTACTTATGGAAAAAACCATCAAAGAAAATTTCTTATTTTAGCTGATGCTTGTGGTCCCATATGTAATAGTTTTGAGTTATAATATCGATTGCATTACTGGTATTATTTTAAGGACACAATAAAAGTGAAAACAAAACACTTAACAAAAATGAATCCAAACTCATAGCGAGTTAGCTCAACCACAGTGACGGGCGTTGATTAGAGATCCGGAACACAGCCCTAAACTCGCCTCGGGCCACATGTCGTCACATGAGATATAAAGCCAGCACCCGACTTTGATTCACTATGGTAAATGGGATCCAAAAATGCTCCCCTCATTTATACAGTAGCGTTCCCATAATTGGTTTTCTGTAAGCCTTTGTCTTTGATTGCGTTACAAAGAATTAGCTTAATAAAGTATTGTACAAACGGTTATATAAGGAGTTAGAACCTGACTGTGTTTTGTGCCCTTAGGATGGGTACAATGAGTTGTATTACATCTGTAAGATATTTTAGGTAGCTTTCTCTTTACGAAAAAGTAAGTTTTCTTTATTTCATAAATTCATGAAAACGATTCACTTATTTAAATAATCTAAACAATATAAATAACTAACGGACGCCCGCAGCTTTGCCCGCTTGACATATTATGTACACAAGAACCTTCCTCAAAAACCACTTGATCCATTGGTAAAAGCCGCGTCAAAATCCGTTGGGTACTTTTAAAGATCTAAACATACATACGGAACGAGAGACTTTGTTTTATACTCGTACTATGTTATGATTATGATGATGAAACATCTTTGGTTTTACTTTCGTCTGTCCGTCTATCTATCGAGCTATTTATCTGTATTTACACGATAATCTCCATAATTACTGGATTTTAAACCATTTAGCACAGATAGATTAAGACCAGATTAAGGTCAAAAGTCATTGCCAGTAGTAAATTGAGGTATATGAAGCTGCGGGCATCATCTATTATATGAATAACCTCAAATTTAAACAAAACTGCACAGTATAAACAGCGTTGTTAGTAATAAATTCACTAAAAGTGCACAGTTTTAAGCCGGAGGGCATTTCTCGGACGGCGGGGGTCGTATGCAGATGTCTGTTTGTTCTGACATTACCGAACGGGATGTTTGCTGGACTCCGTTCTTATCTGCCTTGGTACAAGTCACTAGTTTCTAACTAGAACCAGACATATATATACCATAGGTACATTACCAATATTCTGCTGAAGGAGAAACAATGTATTTAGTCCAAGTTCCCGACAAGATTATTACGTGGGACTAACAAAATTAAGAACTAAGAACCTTCTTTTATAATTTTTTGAACTGACTACCCATACTATCTGGAAACCTAAATAGTAGAAGCCACCATCATCGTGGAAGACCAACTCGATGTGGTGACAAGAAGATTAGTTTATCAAATCCCGCATACATGAATTTGAGTGTTTGAAGGCCGTAGTAGTATACATATTAAGCCTCGTATCTGTTCAAGGATGAAACCGTAATTAATTGTTGTCTATGTTCTTTTAAAAATTAATTCAAAGAAAATGTCTAATAAATGTTTTACTAATTTAAGATTAGAAAGTGAAGAATACACTTTATAACCTTAACTTACTTTTCACTTTCAAAGCCATTCAAACTTCACAGAAGACAATGCTCGTATTTTCCAACATATAAACTACTTAAACCCAATAGAGTGGAATAACTCTCGCTCCTTGAGTAGGCAAGCTAGCCAAGGTAAAGAGTTTCGCTTCGGAACTGCTCACGAAAGTAAGTCATATGAAAATATAATTCAGAATTAGGTTTCAATATGATCCTACAGTCTTCATAAAACGGGTAGCAATATCTTTGTTAATAATATTATATTTGACGTTAAGGTGATTCTCAAATGTAATGTAATTATTGAGATGCTTCATCAGCTGATTGATGGGAGACTTACGAGCAAAATGTATCAAAAGTTCCTGATTGAAGGGAGAACGATGAATCAAATTTCGAAAATCGGGTTGTGCTTCACAATTTTGCCGGAAAAATATTATTGACAGTAGCCGTATTAACGTGGTGACTGAGTTAAGATGTGATTATATTATCAGACGCGTCAGTGCATAGACGATAGGTGTGACAAATTACGCATCTCGAGACTTTATGGGCTTGACTTACGGATTTGTCACCGCACAGTTTAATCGCGATGGACACAGCTTTACTCAGGCCGCTCTAGAAGATGCAGGATAAAACTTGACCCAACTCCAGACAGAGGGCCAACTAGGTGGCCAAAGTCCGCCGGCGCCTCTGGGAATTCTTCCGAGTGTTGGGCGCCCCGCAATAGACGTAGGGGCGGCCGGGGCCTTGGGCCGTGGTATAAAAAAATGAAAATAAAAGTCTACACGAAAGGATCTTTAGCCCGCGAATGTACAACATTGGGGTCCGACTTTGAACATTATGATGCTCAAATGAAGTTGTTACCACTGTGGTCTCATGCAAGTCACAGTGTGTTATCATGATGTATTTTTTTTTTCAAACCCTTATTCCCCAGGGATTGGCACAGGCATCCATTACGCCCTTATTTTATATCTATTAAACAACTCTAATAATAATATATTCTCTACGTTTAGTACTTATTGGAACATTCTCTTGTGACACGGACAACGAAACGAGGCAACATTATGTATGCATTGGAGCTCCTCATTTTTGCATTTGTAATAGGGATCATTCAGTAATTATTCACTCGTTAGAGCTCGCCAATCTATGGCGCATAACTGTCCTGTTACCTGCATTAAAATGTGAATTAATTTGTATAAGTTATGCGTTTAAATTTCCACGCTGTAAAGGCTTACACCTTGAATTTATCTAACAACTATTTCTATACAAAACTAGCGATTATGGTGTTGTTAGGTAATCATATTCCTAATTACGCAGACAAAGTTATCTGCAAGTAAGTCAAGCAAGATTTATTCGCGACCAATAAAACACAGCGTATTTGTGAATCATCAAGGAGTTTTATAACCGGCAGTTTGTTTGTCTCTCATGAACCTATCTGATTTAATCAAGGCCCTAGGTAAGATATACGTGGGTTCTTTTGCTGGCGATGCGCCAACGAACACGTTAAGACGAATACAAAAATATACTGTAAGTTAGACATGTTTGTGCGCTTATCGCAAATTATGTGTGGCTCGGAACTATACCTTGTTCCCAGTATATTGTGCACAAGAGGTGCTTGAGATCACATCTATTTGTCTATAATGGTATAAAAGTCTTTAGCAGATTAGTGACATTTGTATCTATCGATTTGCAATTTTGAATGGTTTTACTTTGTGTCATAAATATTACTAGCAGAAATAAAATACGTTAGAACATTGTGTTGACCTATATAAATTTCGTGTAAAACACACTCTCATTTATAAGAAAATAACAAAATCAAACTTGAAGAAATAATGTTGCAATCAAAAACATGATGTTTGAATTGGGTTTCCGGAGTCTGAGAATACTTCTAAACCATTTGTATTGGCACTTGCAAAGTGTTTTTCATTTGAGATCTGGACAATAACAGAACTGAGTCGGGTAGTAGTCGCTCCCAGAAGGAATAAATAATTTATTCATTGTTCACAATATGAATTTGCCGTTCGCGGCGATGCACGGATTGCATATGAACCTATGCTGTGCATATGCCATTACGCGACAGACATTCTGCGCTGCAGTTCCAGCAGTCAATTGCATCTTTATGTCCCATGCGGTGCATAAGAACAATTGAGAGATTAACCTTTGTATCTTTATGTCCGCAAGTAGACCTATTCGCGTGCTGTGATATATTTTAACGCAACTGGGATGAGTGTCTCGATTATAAGAATGATTACTACGATAAAATATTATTTCAGAGCAATGAAAACTCGAGATTAATTTTTAAATTCCTATGTAAACATACGCAGAACATTACTGAATTCTTTTACTCTTTAAGAACTCTGAACATCTTCATAAATATTTACTTTTCATTTTCGTATAACCAACCCTCGAAATGAGGGACCTTTTCAAACCTGAAACAACACTCGACTGACCTTTCTTAAACAGATTTCATAAAAATCTACAAGTAGAGGATTAAAGTAAATTGATACATAACTTATCTTTAAGCAGAACACTTTGTCAAAGTTATTAATGTTTTATAAAATTCATAAAGGTAAACAGAAATATTCTTAAACAAAAACAATGATCCTATAAACGTTTGCGCATTCAACCCGTTCTGTATGCAAGTTTCATGCAAAGGTGCGCACTTGAATAACTTAGCTCTGTTTGCATAAAAACTCGAATCTCCGAAATGCCCGTTTAGTCTATATTCGCCTGGGATCTGTAATTTGCATAGAATAACAAGAGAAAGCTTGCGGTGCGCCGAATAAAGAGCACTCTGAGCGAAATCTCGGCCTCGTATTTGAAGCCAATCATCAGCCACGCAAAGTGCTCTCGTAATCGACCAAACATCACAATCATATTGCTTTTACTAATACTATAGCGGCGCGTTATTAACTTTTCAGAATTTAAATAACTAAATTAGAAATGTTTGAATTTTTTGCTCCCGAATTTTGAGCACGTATATGCATTTTTTTTCTCTGCATTGAGATTTCTTTTAAGTTCACGTATGTACAGTACATGTTACAGATAGATTGACTGACTTTATTATGAAATGGTTACATAATTGCTTAGGAAATATCATGTATCGTGTCTCATATTATGCTATTTCTAATTAAAGAAGCACCAGGACTTTATGCAAAACGTATCAAACAAATCTGTACGAGTATAAAGGTGCACTAAAAGTTAATACAAACATTTAACAAGAAAACTCGTACCGTAAAATATTCCAGTACACCACAGAAACAACAATATTTTATTTTTATTTATTTGAGAGTTTACGTAACATAAATGAAAACATCATCTCCACAGTTTGCCGTGTTCCTGTGAAAATTACAGCCGCACGTCTGACTCCGCCCGCTACTCCGTATACAAGTTCGCAAGACCGCACGAAAAGTATGATTAAAAAACTTGTCTCAAACTCACTGACCGTATTAAGAATACACACGTAGGAAGCACAACATACGGGAAAGTATTGAGACTGGGTTGCGCAAATTGATTGATTCATTATTATTACCGCGCCGGTGAAAACAAATATGAAGTATATGCCAGGCGTCTACATGTCGGCATATTTTTTCATACATGATACATGGTTGTTACCGGCAATTCGTATTGGACTGCGATTCGACAGTAAGAAGATTATTTTACAAATTACATTATTATGAGTCATGCCTTTATCAGCAAAGAGGCTGACGCGTAAGTTACGCTTATATTTCGCAAACCCTATATAACGGTTTCGTGAATAAGTTAGACTATTGATTTTAACCATGCACTTGTGAAATAAGACTGGAATCCTTTCGCATTTTCGCATGACCAGTTCTAACATGCGACATCATTATGGTACGTTTTAAATATATGAAATGAAAAAAGAACATTAATGGGTAGATTTAAAGGACGTCTATAAATCACTCGTGAATGAAAGAATCCAGGATTTATTATGTCCAGTCATTTCTATGTCCGCCGTTAATGTGACGCAGCTTCCTGCAGCGGTTGGCGCGTACGAGTCAACATCACGAGCCCCTACCCTTTGTTACAACCGAGACTTTTTAACGCGTCCCTACATTTGAAAAGGAGAAAACAATACGTATTACGGACTCCACCGACACGAATAAAAAACTGGAACACTTTGAGCGGAAAAAAGTGTTGTTTTATAAATAAACAGCGCGTCGCTATCAGTAGTCGACACTCGAGCGACTTGACGCGAGATTTAATATAAACCAAGCGCTCCGCTGTTGCCCAGTATAAAAGTACCCTTATCACGTAGTATGGGAGCATTCAAGGGTGAATTATGTTAGGTTGTACGCGAAAAGATGAAAATTAATGAGCTAAAAGTGAGTTTTGCGATGCGACGCCCGGAGCGAAACTTAAGCGGTTAATGCTGTTTGATTCTTTTGAGTTTTTTCAAGTAAAGTGCAGCGCCCTGCTCCTGTGAATTAATGGTCCACAGCCGCCGGTCGCCTTTGAGATAATTACACTGTTAAATGAGAAGTATTTAAACTAAGAAACTGTTCAAATTGCATACGGTGTTATTTCAATTCGTGAAACAGTTATAATATAATTTTATCGCTGTTACAAAATACCTCAGACTAGAGGTGGTCTAGTCCACATTTATAATCAGTGCGTTTTATTGTTATTCACTTCGGGCGATATCACCGCGAGCTATCGTCTATCTATATTTTCTATTATGTAATTTAGTGATAAGTAAACACTGCTCGGTGCTTCATCGCTCCCCTACATGCCTGGCAACTTGAATACCCTAGTGGACACGTTATTAGGCCATTAACTTTTTTTAAAACCTAGCGCTATTTTAGCAGTTCAGTATATAGCACAAAATAATAGCTTAACGTTCCTCATTATTGAGACTAATAAATATAAAATGCCGAATCCATTAACAAAAAAGTTTTAATATTAAGAGCGCACCTTAATTTTGTTGATAGGAAACTTGACTTGTGCGAAAAGTCTTAAGATTTTTTTTACAAACTACGCAAGTTATACGGGCTAGTGAAGAGCGAACTCAATTTCGCTGAGCGGGTTCCGTGGAGTAAGTTAAATGTAAAATATTGATCGCAGGGACCTCTCTCACGTTTTATGAACATTAGATTTGATGAATCACAAACCTTGAAGTTTTTTGAAATCGAATTTGTTTAAGAACTTTTTCAGGTAGGTAGGTACTTTTATAATATACAGTTTAATTTTATCTATAGGAGACCAAGAAAGTGGAATTTGCATGGCCACTTTAGCCTCCGTGGGTACATGGAAAGCCATATGAATATATATGGCAGTCGTAGGGTAACTACCCGTAACGACTGCCATTATAGATGTATCTCCAACTAGAGACCAAAACTTCGACTGTTCTTATTACAGAACTTCAATATTGCCAATGGATTGTTGAAATCAGATGGAAGTTGCTTTCCGGAAAATATTAAAGGTCAGCCGCATCACAATTAAACTAGCAAGTCAAACCCCAACTTTGTTGGGAAAAGGCTCAGTAAATTATGACCCTTTATATTATCGGCAATCTTTCTTAATTATATTAGTATATATCTAGACTAGTTATACTTGCGAGTAATCACGTACCCTATCTTCTATCTCACAGAACTTCTATTAAAATTTATCTGGAACTAGACCACTAATATTCTCGTCCAGTCAGACAGAGGTCGTCGAGACTGTAACAACTATGTTCCCGGGAGAGTTAAGGTGATCTGCGATAGCTGCGACCGTGTTCAGACCATATTCATACTGTCTGCATTATAATATTCCACAAACTTCATTAGGCCTTTGTTTGTTTAATACTCGTAGAATCTGTAACTATGGAGCGCCGCCGCCTGTAATTTTATCCATTGTTTCCAAAATGTACCTGAACCTAGGGTCTTTTTTACAGTCTAGGGTATATTTCGTTCTGCAAAGTGCTGGGGACAGTTCTCCCACACGGGAGCATAAGATAAAGCATACATAGATTATTTTGATAGAGATGTAGAATGGAGCTGTGTATGTAGGAAGAACGAAGGAAATGAATTCGAAATTCTAATTCCGGAAGACTGTTTTTGGGGTATTTTTTCTTTGTCGAGGCTTTTTTCCATACTGGACATGTCAGCCTCATAACCTGAACAGCTTACAGAAAACAATCATTATTTACATATTTATATATATCACAATCAAAATTTGCACCCATTCATGATACATAGTTACATTAGTAACCTTTTTTGAAAACCAAAGTGTCTGTCGAGCATTAAATTATCTCTTCTAGTCCGAATATTGTAAAAAAAGTAAGCCTGTGAGTTTAAGATTGCAGTATAAGACGCAAAAGTGCCAACCCTCAGCTCACGTAGTCTGTTATATATGTTCTGACCAATACATGATGATATTTATTTGGTCGATATATCACATGATTGGAAAACATACAAATACTATCCGCCCGCTACATAAATCACTCAAACACATCTAACAGAGCGGTCGAGTAACAATACACATTCGTTTAGTTCTGCGGTCGATCTGCAAATATGTTTGTGTCAACCGACTGTGTATACATAATAATAATGTCCTAACACATTAATTTACTTATCTGACCGCGGTCTTATATTATATCAGAGTCAAGTTCCATCAAATTTTATCAGAATCGCATTGAATTTCCAACAAAAATAATTTAGACAGTAATAATATTTTTTATTGATGCACAACATTTTCAAAGTTAATAAAATCCAAATCCACCCTAAATTTCAATTTACTAAACCACTCATCAAAACGAGTTATCTAATTACATCTCATCTTAACCAACTTTTTCTCCACTTTACGCCGTTTGCAAAGCGAGTGCTATTAATCAAAACTGGTTTAGTTAATACAGGATTAGCTTGGAGATGTTTAGTTATGGTCATTAAAAGCAACACATGTGGTTGATATTTATGGTCTAGGGATAAAGGTGAGGGTTCCCTGTCAGTTCTGTTGAATTGTGTTTCCTGGATGTGGGACACAATGTGTAGATACGGCTCATTTACCTGAGATACAAAGGGAGAATTATGAGGTAGTTAGTGGCATTGTGATATCTTAAACCCCACTCATGCCTCTTAAACCTCCATGTGCGTTAGTAGAAGTGTGTTTAAGAAGTACTTAAGTTTTGTGTTTCAAAGACCTGACTTCAATCTTTGATCACCGCACTCATAAGGGTAACGAACTTCTAACACACGCATTTTACAAGTGATTAAGAAAATAGGTTTAAAAAAAATGGTACCTACTACCGATAATTTTCGGAAAATCCAATATAAGAAGAAAAAATAACAAATATTAAATTAACTCAAAATTTAAATTGCAAAAAAATGTGACTTGGGTTCAAACCTGAGGCTCTGGCAACGCTACTGTAGTATAGTGAAAACGTTGACATAATATAGACTACACACAAACAGTAACGTGAATAAGAATAAGCGAATGAAACCAAAGAACTAGAATGAGCCACCACACCACCCGCCGGAGGCAGCCGTACAAAATACGCGGGAAATTACCTACGGTGTACCGATGAAAAATCTGAGAAATTAATTTACCACAAGCAATTTTTAGGTTTCTACCTTGCTCTTATACAGCGCCACAGCACATTACATTTTTATATGCATACTTCTAATAGAAATGACTGTATAACGTGCACAGTGCAGGTATTAGAGTCATAATCCAGTCAGCTTTTTCACAAACTAGTTGGGGTCGGCTTTCCAATCAAGCTTCGAAGCGACTGAATTTTGATATATTCTGATATTTATTGCAAATAAGAACATCTAATGGTAATTTCTATATAGGAAAGCCTACCGCGAATGGGCCAACTCGGGCTACTCTACTTCTCTCTCAATTAACACCATGATAGCTTCAGAAGCCTGCTTCTCTTTGCTATCTTTCACCATTTCCTCTTTTTTTCTCTACTCCTTCCCTTTCGAAGATGTGTTTTTCCTGCTGCTGCTTACAATTTTTTTCAAGAGAACGTTAATTTGTGAGTATAAAAAATTGTAAGTAAACTTCACAAACCTGGACCTCCACAAACATAATATTATGTCAACTATTCAGATAATCTGAATAGTTGACATAATATTATGTAACTAGTATTCAATCCAACCGTCCCCATCACACTTATAAGACCTTCAGATTCAACCATTAAAAACATTGCATAAATATTATCATAACAAAACCACTCTCCTATCATTAAAAACTTAACCAAACTCAAATTAGCGAAACATTAACAGTAACTGGCAGTTTAATTAACACTATAAATTACTTTAAACTTCAGTTTAATACAGTTTTGGATTAAGAGTTCTGCCCAACCACAGCCACTGTCCTATAGATACGCTGAATAGTCAGTTTTACACTGTGGAGACCGGCGGCAGCTTCATTCGCCTTATTACATGTAAAAAAAAAGGTAAAATAAGGCTCTAATCCTCTACAGGCGGAGTAAGGGTAAGACTGTAATATCGACAGAGCACAGAAATTATTCGCAATGCTAAGCTAACCTTATGTCTTTGGCTTAACATTTCTATCTGTATTTCTGGCTTTAGGTTATCTTTGAGGGATGTATTGTTTTATTATTATTTACAGGAAATTTTACAAGCTTGCAAGTTTTAGATTAATATAATGGCCGATTTTAGAAAGCCTACTTCATTAATGAGATTTTTTTTATTAACGATAATATGAATTTAAAAACCAGACAATACTGTGTTTTCAACCGACTTCCAAAAAAGGATATCTTTGCACTGGGTGATTCAATTTTGTTTTTTTTTTATTTTTTTAATACCACTACCCAAGTGGTCCTATTTCAATTTGGTCCCATTTCGGTAACTGGAAGTCGGTTGTTGTGTCAATTTTTGACGTGCTTTTTGTTGACACATCATCACACTTTCAATAAAACAAAAGTGTTCAAATTCACAATCAGTAAGTAGAATATTCAATAGTATGGTTTGGAGACGCCACCGGTTTGAATCCCGCCTGTGATGTTTTCTGTTATATTATACTCTAACAAAAAAATATTCAGTGATGGAGATAAATCTTCAATGGTAGCTAGAAATCGGAAACACATCGTTGAAACGCAGGACCATAGTTTTAACCAGTGCAATACTAATATTCTTCAATTGATGATAGATATTCTAAAACTTAAACCAATGATATGATAATTCTCTCGAGTTTCATTACAACCCGTAAGGATTTTAATAAATCAAATCAAACAAAATCACACATTCCCTGCCAACAAGAATCGTCATAGGTACATCATTACATATAGGTAAATCCACATTAAGTAACCCTTACTCTTCAGAGCCTCGGGGAATTCATTCGGTCGCCAAAGTAATCAGGCATCCCTACCGACGGAAATCTGAACGGGTGGAAACATTTTGAAACTTTCTATGCTATGATATAATTTGTTTGTGTGCGTCGATATTTTACGAGTTTATTACGATATGTTAATAGACCAGGATTACATAAACATACCTCGAATTTGTTAGAAAAAGTTTTAATCCTCATACAAGAGGCTATGTATTAGTATAGTATTGTTAGAATATTACATAATTCCTTCTTATACCAGTAGAAAAATCGAAGTTATGTTTAAATATCCAACTAACAAATTCATCAATACGCATTTTTCCTGTACTGTAATAAAACTAATCAAAACACAACATTGCACGACACAAACTAGCTATAAACTCTATAAACCTATAAACTCCAAAACAAAATTTTGAACAAATAGACAAGCGAACAGGTTTGGTAACTAGAAACAAAATAAGCCTGTCGGTATTAAAAAAAGAAACAAATAAAGGTACTTATAAAAAAGAAATTTGATGCATTGTTCTTTAATGTAACCATTCAAGTGTGCTCACCAGAAAAACAGTCTTAATACAACTTAAGTCTATATTGTCTAAATAAACACATTGAATTCTGAAACAGCAAAACGCGGTAGAATTATAACAAAACAAAAACATAATAACGCTCTAAAAGAACTCAATTCAGAATATAAATAATAAATACAAGAGAATCATTCCTCTTGAATAAGTCGGTTCGCGAAACAGGATTTTCTCATCGACGACATTTTGATCTAATATTCTATAATGAAAATACGACATTGAGAGGACCGCCCGAGCCAATTGTCGAAGCAAACAAGCCCACTTGTACCTCAATACCTGCCTCCTCACCAGCAACTCGCTCACGGAAGAAACAGAAAACTCCTTTTGCTATAATTGGACGATGAATAATACAAGAGGCAGTTATTGCACGGCCCCAACTTGAAAATAAGCGGGGCCAAACGAAATAACCTCTACGTCTTACGTATTGTGTATTTCGAAATATCCAAGTAAGCCCATTATTCTCTCAATATGATATGACCACTCCTCTTCAGGGAGGAATTCGTCTTCAAACAATTTATACTAAGTGCCTGTTGCCTCTCTTATGTATTTTTTTCTGGATGTTTACTTTGTAATACTACAACCCACGGTATGCGCCAATATATATGATTAGAAACTTTATTTTACGAATACAGTTAGGAAGGTGGTTACTTTATTAGCGATTATAATTATAGTGACCCCTCATGCTGGGCTTGTCGTTCTTATTTTGTGTGTATATATATCTGTAGTAAAGTAGAGATTGCTCTTTAGCCGTAAGGCCGCCTATTGTACATTATGTTTAAGAGAGTAATATATTTCGTTAGGCATCGTATTTACAATATTATTCACCACTAAAGTAACTGACCCAACTAGCATAAACTATGCGTATTTTATTTAATAATAAAGTCAAAGTAAGCCAAAACGTGAATGAATTTTCGTGTGTCAATGCCCGATAAAAATTCATTAGTTTTGGGCAAAAGGGATAAAATAAAACGGGTAAAAGCGAAAACAACCGGCACGCCCATTCCTGGTAGTACTAGATACACACAAGCCTTTGTGTCCTAAAGGCATAAAGGTTCATATGGCGCTGTTAACTCACATCTCTTCGCTCTTTTAACAAATAAAAATGCAAATAAAAAAATACTCATCAAAATGAAACCAGAAACTCACAATTTCTCTTTAGCTATATTTTTTTTAATTTTAGTGATTTTTGTAGTACTTTTGTGATATCTCCCATCATGCATCAGGCCGGCTAACTCACTTATACGTAAACGAATATTCTCATTTAAAACTCGCGGATCGCAGTTCTAACGTAAAAGACGTCCCTGGCTGTGGTCTGTGTAGTCCTTCTGTCTCTGGAACAGGCGTTTTTATGAATTGTAAAAAAATTGTTTGTAACTTATCGACTTTAAAACGTTTCTATACACTCAACTCAACTCAATCCATAGCTCACTCCATTTAAAGTTTGTTCTGCATAACTAACCTCAGTGCTCTCAATTTAAAAAAATCATTAATAATCCAGATAGATTATAACATAAACAACTATTATGAAAATAAGTGTGTTTATTAGCAAAGTTCTTTAGCGTCAGCGATCTCACATAAAGCATACACTTCTTGCAAGTCGGTACTCATCCTAATGTTTGTTACAAGTTCATTGAAGGTAAATCCACGGTCGTACGGAGCTTCGTACTAAAGTAATTCAGACTCCTTTATTGCCCGAGTAAACTTTAAAAGATTCCAATTAAGCAGGAGGAGGATAGAGCGAGGCTTTTAGCCCATTCCACCCAGTAGGGAACAATGCGGAGTGCGGTGCGTTCGACACCGGCCGCGTCTCTATAAGGGAATTACACCGAGCCATCTATGGACGAAATACTACTAAAACAAGGGTAAAGCCACGTTTATACTGAGCTCGTTTTATAGTCACAAGAAAGGTTTTAGTGGCGGCAGTTTGTGGAAGGATTACTCGTTAATTTTGAGTGGTGAGGATCATTTTTGTTGGGGCCACACACTGGATTTGAAAGGTATTTTTTGTCTAATTGAATCTGTCATTTTAGCTAGAATTATTCTAATAGTGAAGGGTACTATTTGAATGGAAAGTCTTTTGGTTAGTTTCCTATAGTTGGTGTATTTGTTTCCGCAATCAGCTGGTTAAGTTGATGAGTACATTCGACACTATTTCACCTCAGCACATTGCTTGATTGACTAGAGTTACTTTACTGGAGTTTGCCTAATAACTACCTATTCTTAATAACAATCGTAAGAAACTATATCCTGTAATATGTGTTTTGTAATCAGAAAAATATTGAGAATTAATGTTAAGTAATAAAATTACGACCTGGATAACTGTAGCTCCGTCGAAGGTGTTCTTGATTCCAATCCTCCATAGAGATAAAATGGATATTAACATCTGCTCTGAGGCTCAAACTATCCTCGTATCAAACAAGAGAAACAGTGCAGCCGTTGCGTTGTGGCGTAATACTCCAATAAATAAACTTTACTATTTATGATAAAATAAATTTAACTAATCCAGTATAGCTCCACCCTTATCTTCGTATCTAGATTAAATTACATAAAATACCGCAACAGGTTTTTTTTTTTTTTTTTTTTAGTTCCGCGACCAAGGCCGCGGCCGCTTTAACGTCCGTTGCCGGGCGTCTCTGGTTACAAGCAGAACGTATTTCCAGTGGCGCCCGGCGGACTTTGACCACCTCTGTGGTCTCTGCGGGGGGTTGGGTCGGGATGAGAATCCCGCGTCGTTGGGGTAGGGTTTTATCCCGCGTCAATGAGTGAATCTGGTTGCGTGCTATGGGGCAAAGGCCCCGCAGCACGCAACCCTTCTAGCCTGCTTCTGTAAGGACGACGGGTGGCGATCCCGCCGTCCTCAGGCCCCGATCATGGAGGTCGATGGTCTTGGGCGTAGATGAGTCTGCGGCGGCCTCGCCGCTGACTACGGAACTCGGCGGGGAGGGCACGCTCCCTCTCCCTCTCGGCCGCCTCCTTCGCGAGCACGACTTGCTCGCAGAAGGACACGGCCGCGTTCCACCTACTCCCGCTGGAGACCATGGCTTGAAGCATGGTCTCCAGCGAGAGGGTATCCACGCCCAGACCCACTACGAGGTCCCGGCGCTGACTCGCCCACGCTGAGCACTCCACCAACGTGTGGAGTGCGGTGTCGTCGTCGGAAACCTCGCAGTGTTGACACCGGGGTGTGACCTCACGATGGATGCGAAACAGATAGCTACCGAAGCATCCATGCCCGGTAACGATCTGCGTCGCACGATACGTGAGGTCACCATGCTGCCTCTGCAGCCAATCGTCCATGATCGGTCTCACCGCCGCGATGATGGTGGCACCCCACTTGGGTTGCTCAAGTCGCACCCTCCATGACTCCATGAGATCCTGTCGGAGTTGGGACCGCCGGTCATCGATTTCTCGAGACGCAGGCCTGTGGTCCCGCTCCAGCGCCTCCTTGCGCCATTGGAACAATGACGCAAGGGCTCTCGCTTCCAGGTCCCATGGAGGGGTCCCGGCTAGGAGACATGCAGCCTCTCCGGAGATCGTACCGCAACAGGTTAAACAAAACTTAATGAATTTGTAATTAATATTCACCAGAATTTACTATCAATACAGAAACTTCCGTTGGATTAACAAAACGTTTATCTAGCCAAGACAATTCCAAGTATATTAATATTCATGAATTAAATTTCTGTAACACAATCGAGCGGCTTCGAGGCACATCTCGGTTGAATGTAAAAACGCCTTAAGGCTTATCCGGCCTTTTCGTTAACATCCTCCTTTGTTTGGGAATTTCAGCCTATTTCAAATAGTTTTATATATCCTTATATTAACGCCTTAAATGAAGGTACTCTCATACGTTAGTTGGCTTTAGTTAAATAATTAAATCGTTTGTACAATATTTTCATTTATAAGCACATCGTATCCTCGTGGCAACTAAATATACTATTCGCAGCTCACATACAAAACTTTATTTCATTAGACATTCAAACGTATAAACGCACCGCTCAGACTACAAAGATTCTATTTAGTGGTATGTATCATCTGTCCTGGCTGTTGAAATTTTGTTGGAATTACAGAGTGGTTAAATGATCGAAAGAATCTATTTTCAATAGTTTTCGGTAACGGCATAGGCTTGCCCCTATTACATAGGACCGATAAAATTACTGGCAATGTGTAGGTATGTTATGCACCTCTACCTACTCCTTCGGGGATATAGTCGTGATGTATGTCTGTGTGTCTGTCTTTTTATGTGTCAAACTATACACTAGCTGACACTCCGCGTGGTCGGTAGTACATCGACTTTCGACAATGGAGTCTCGGATTCGGACATTCTTACACAACATCATCTAGCCCAAATTAAGCTAATATAAGCTTGTGCTATGGGATCTAGACGACTGATATACATAATTATATATCTCTAAATACATACATTTAGAATTAGAAATTACCCAAACTGCGAAATAAACATTTTGTGGATCACACAAATATTTGATTTGGCCCTGAATCGAACCTTTGACCTCAGGGACGGCAGTCGCATACACATACCACTACGCCACCAAGGCAGTTACGGAGCCTATTTGTTTCAAACAATCAAATCTTTCCTCTTCATAATATTAGTATGTATACGTATAGACGTATGAGTAATCATGCCAGTGAGAGTTTAACGACTATGCTTTGAGTATCATAGTACCGGATACTTCTAGTTGTAAATTGACTTAACCCATTTATGTACTCAAAATTTTCGTCCGTTAACAAATTTGTAATTCGTTTTGAGTTTGGCTAACTTTTAATTAATTAAATTGGCGGAGAAAGATTAAAAATTTCGATTCGCCGAAAGGTATTTTTGGGAGTTAATATATAACAAAGTTTTCTTCTAACTCAACTAACTAGAACTTTAAACGAATATTGCAGACCGTTAATTTATATTATCATTTAATATTTTTATTATCATAAGTGCATTTGACACAACATACATTCATCTGGCGGACGCCCGCGACTACTTTCGCTCTCAAATGTTTTTTTTTTTCAGTTTTTTAGATGTTTCTCTTGGTCGTAGAAAGTTGTTGTTAGAAAGCCAATATAGAAAAAACTTTGTGTGATGACACACACATTTGTGCCAAAGTCTGGATATTTCCTATGTATAATATGAATTTATTTACAAAAAAAAATGTATCATTCACCGAGCCTTTTCCTAACTCTGTTTGTGGTCGGCTTTCCAGTCTAACTGCGATTCGGCTCAACTTCGATATTTTCCGTGAAGCGACTGCCATCTGACCTTCACAACCCATGGGCGATATCGAAGTCCTGTAGTTAGACCGGTCGGATTTTTGATTTAGGGTTCCAACTACCCCTAACGACTGCCATAGATGTTAGTACGACAACCGGGACCGACGGCTTAACGTGCTCTCCGAGGCACGGAGGGGTCTCAATGTCTTAAGAAATGGTCAGCTAGGTCAGCAGTGGCTAAGACCGGCCTGAGTCGATGTTGCTTAACCTTTGCAATGTGTTAACATTGTCGGTTACCACTAGACCACGAGCCCCTCCCATACAAAAAAAAATGTATATAAGTATTTATATCAGTTACTGTTTATCTAGTACTCATATCACAAGCTCTGCTTAGTTTGAGACTAGATGGCGTTGAGTGAATTGTCCTAACATAAAAAAAAATAAGGAGTAGTCCATTATTTAGGTATCCTCGATAAATGGACTACAAGCAAAAGTAAGTTCTTTTTTTAATTCAGACCAGTTAGTGAGATCATGAGATTAACGGGTTCAACTAAACCAACAAACAAATTCTGCTTGATTACGATAAGATTTACATTTGAACTTTTTCTTAGATAATTAATTATTATGTACTAGCTGTCCCGGCGAACTTCGTACCGCCTTTTAAATCTTCCCTAAACTTCCAGGATTATTTCAAAACCAAAATTAGCCACACCGGTCCAGCTATTCCCGAGTTTTCGCGAGACAAAATAACGGCGATTGATTTTTATTTATATAGATAGTAATAATACAGTGATCTATTTTTTTTATTACAATTACAACCACAGATTTTATTTTGTGACCCTGATGTTAGAATAGAATAGAACATTTAGAGGTTATGTTCACATCAGTACTGGTATCGGGCGACAATCTAGCTGCTATATTTATATTATTAGACTATAAGATGATACAAATAGCTACAGAGTAACACTGTTTTGCAGACCATCTGTTCCCAACACTCTTTGTAATAAGCCTATTATTCTTAGTTATATGATTATAATAACAAACATATTGAATTATAAAGCAAAACAATTGAAACACTTCTCAAGGCCATAACGCTGTTTATTATTTGGCACAAAAAATAAGCATTGCCATACAACGTGGCAATGCTGCCAGCCTTCTCGGAACATTGCCAGTCGGCGACGAGGCGGAGGAATTCTTTGACGCATGTTAGAAGTAATCTTAGTAGGTATAATTAGAACTAGCAACCCTTAGCGAAAACTGCGCAAGTAATATTTTTTTTTTTTTTACTTTTTGTCAAATTTATATTCTTATCGCACCACTTGAGACCACGACCTTTCCAACGGTGTGCCACACTTGACTGTGCGACTCTTAGTTTAGGAGGAGAAGCGGCTTCACTGGCGTATTATATATATAGATAGATAGGTAATGTACATATTTAGGTAGTTTTAATTATAAAAATTTATTATATTTTATTATTTTTATTATATATATATATATATATATATATATATATATATATATATATATATATATATATATATATATATATATATATATATATATTATTAGATTTATTATATTATTTTACAAAACCTAATTATATTTTGTCAGTTACCGGATGAAACAAAATAACACAATACACAATTCCGTATTATCTTAGAAGCGGTAGACAGAGGTGTCCATTATGCTAACTACTCACCAGTCTTGTTGATATTACGATTTCTGGTTCGCCCCATGTAGGTGGGATTAAAAGTTATTTGTGATTAGCGCTCAGTCGCAACTTAAACGTGGTTTTCAACCGACTTTCAAAAAAGGAGGTTCTCAATTCGACTGTATGTTTTTATGTTTGTGACCTCGTATTTTGGACTGAGTGAAACGATTTTGAATTTTTTTGGATTGATAAAGATTGTAGCGTGATGTAATATAGCTTATGTTATTCGCTAACAATGTAGTTTTATATATATAGGTATAAAAAAACAACCAAATCAATATTAGTATGAATAAGTAATAAATTATACAAGATGGATTAAATGTTACTTTTCAAAGGTTACCGGAGAGGTACAAATTAATATTATCTTCGACATTAATCTGAGATCAGGACTGCGCACAGTTGGCACAGTGTTCACAGTTGGAATGGTGAGCCCATTGTGTGCTCGACCTCGCCGCCATCGCATCCGCTCGCCTCTGCCGACTCCCTACTCCAGACACGGACTGCACACTTCATAACCAATTAAATCTTCAACACATTTACGCTGTTACAATGAAGATTGAACTAAGGAGTTTTAAAAGTTACGACGCTGGCAATTGGCGAAGGCGGGTTACCACAAATAGCATTGCAAAACAAAGCAGCGCTGCCAGCCTTCTGGGAACTTACCATGAAATACTAAATATTAGGCGCTGTCTCCACGAGCGAGAGAATCGCGGTGATATTGTCGTAGGGCCACGTATTTCTATACACTCTCTATGAACGCGTCTCCACCAAGCGATATTATCGCGGCGATAGAAGTACAGACTCGTCGCGATTCTCTCGCTCGTGAAGACAGCGTCTTAGTGATGTACTGAAATATCTCAATCATGCAGTTTTGTATGTGCACCATACTTAATGTGTGGTAACACATGTGCTACAAAAATTGGCGATGTCAGTCCACTAAGAGCACATCAACGAAGTCTCAATATCTAGTGGCTACTTCCCTTGGTCGAATACGATCGGAAAGGATTATTCCTTAGCTAATACGTATATCTGTTAGTTATTATAAATTACAAGATTATATATATTCTACTAGCAGACTCCCACGGCGGCGTCCGTGACTCATTTTATACTAAAACCTACGTCGAAAATCTCTCTATCCATTGGAGAAAACCGTATCAAAATACGTTGCGTAATTTTAAAGATCTAACCGTACATAGGGACGGAAAGACAGCGTAAGCGACTTTGTTTTATACTATGTTATGATTTCTTCAACATATAATTCAGGTTTATAGTCTACAGAGTTTGATATCACATGTAGGATACCCGTTATACCATATTTCCGCTCACTCCGGCCCTGGATAGACCATTAAGTGTCAGTTTGGCAGGAAACCCTCTGTCTCTGGCGCAGTTATTTACTGTTGATCTGGATCTGTCGTCCAAACCACACATCTACAATTTACATACTGTTTGTTTAGGTACCTCTTGTGTACCTACTGATACTTGTGTAGACCTATTTGTGAAACTATATATTTTAGGCGAAAACCGTATATCGCTAAATATGTGTATGTATGGATCTCTAAGGTCTGTGAAAATGTTATACAATTTATTATTAGATTATTTACATAAATTTAATTATGTATACTATGAGTATTTTAAAATAAAACTGTAACTGAATTACTAGTAGCTTTTAAACTTTCGCGTTTACGATTATTTATATAGGTACGTATTTCATTGTGTACCTACTACGAGTATTGTATAGATTTATTTCATCATTCACCGAGCTTTTTCCCAATTTAGTTGGGGTCGGTTATCCAGTCTAACTGTGATTCGGCTGAGCTTCGATATTATCCGTGAAGCGACTGCCATCTGACCTTCACAACCCATGGGCGATATCGAAGTTCTGTAGTTAGACCGTTTGGATTTTTAAGGGCTCCAACTACCCCTAACGACTGCCGTAGATGTTCGTATGACAACCAGGGTCCGAGGCACGGAGGGGTCTCAGTGTCCTAAGAAATGGTCACCCATCCTAAGACCGGCCTGACTAGATGTTGCTTAACCTTTGCAATGTGTTAATATTGCACTAAAAAATAGAAGACTTCTATCGTAAGTTGCAAAAAACTGTTGATACCGCCCATAAAAATATGATAATAATGGGTGATTTTAATGGACAAATTGGGAAATGTCAAAAAGGCGAAGAGTACACTGTAGGAAACTATAGTAATGGTCAAAGGAGTAAAAACGGACATAGACTGGTGAACTTCAGTTTAGAAAACAAACTCAGTATCATGAATAGTTTCTACAAAAAGAAAAAGAATAAGAAGTGGACGTGGACTTCCCCTGGTGGACTGTATAGAAACGAAATCGATTATATCACGACCAATAAACCAAGAGTTTTTAAAGACCTGTCAATTATCCATCAATTAAATTTTAACTCAGACCATAAAATGATTCGAGCAACGTTACGAGGAGCACATCTAAAGAACAGCAGAAGGTTGCAAGCCGAGTCGGTACCAAATATAAACATCAAAAATAAAGCGGAGTTAATAAACAACTTAAAAGGAACTCTTGATAGAATGGAAGAAAACATATGCAAGAAATCAACACAGGCAAAATACTGCGATTTTGTAAATAGCCTCCAAACTGAATCTCGAAAAGTAACAATTAATAAATCAATATTATCCACCGAAACTACTCGGTTACTAAAGGAAAGGAAATTGCTTCTTCGTGGCATAAAAAATAAAGAGAAACTGAGAGAGAAGCAGAAATCAGTAAAAAGATTAATGTAAACATAAGAAAAGATAGAAAACGGAAAAGGTTGAACACTTTGCAATACCATATTAAGAAAACAGGAGGTGTCAAGAAAGCATTCAAAGAATTAGAATCAAAGAAAGAATGGATGCCAAATATAAAGAATAAACATCATAAATACACTAGCAGAAGATTAGATATATTAAATACTGCTACGGAATACTATGGAAACTTATACAAAAGAAAAAATGATAATCCCACTACGACCGTGACTGGCGACATCCAAAATATGGAACCTATACCACCCATTCTAAATGAAGAAACAGAAAGAGCTATAATAACGCAGAAGTTCGGAAAAGCACCCGGTCCCGATCATATCACTAATGAACTGCTAAGGATATCAATGCCAGTGATTACCCCAAAACTAACCAATTTATTCAACGAAATAATATCTACAGAAAATATCCCAGAGGATTGGACGAAATCAATGATAGTTTTGATACATAAAAAAGGAGATAAAGGAGACCTTGGCAATTATAGACCGATAAGCTTAATGTCTAATATTTACAAAATTTTCTCAAAAATACTGCTATATACAACGTGTTTCATATTAGTGTGGTCATATTTGACCCTCGTTACACATGCGCGTTGAGTTAACTATACGCATGGACAAAATTGCAAATACAAGTTTAGTTAAAACTTTTAAGGTGTCATGTAAATTTAATTGATTTGTTGATTTAATCGATATTTTATAAACCCAACACTACCTAGGGTCAAATTTAGTCGTAAGGTTCAGTCCCCTTCGATGAATCGTAAACAACTCTTATTTCATATGCTCCTGGTACAGAATACTATTTTGTAGTAATGATAGGTTGTGGACTTTAAACAACAAAAACTTACCGATTTCATTGTGCATGTGACATGTCATCCTGGTAGATAGGTAGGTACTGTGTTCCACAATAAACATAACTAACTCACTAATATCACGATACTTAGATAAACATTATTGAATTTAATAAAAAATACACTTCCTACCTAAGATACTAATAAACACTTAACTAAAAAGTAGGTACTAAAGTAAGGGCTCGAAATGTTCGCCGCCTTGATCAATGCACAGTTGGGTCCGTCGCATCATGCTGGCAGTTACATTACACAGCATGTCTGGAGTTACACTGCTAAATGCATCAAATATTTTAGACTCCATATCTTCATGCGTGAGACATACTGCACTGCACACTTTGTTTCTGACATAGCCCCTCAAAAAAAAGTCAAGTGGTGTGAGATCCGGTGACCTCGGAGGCCAAGGTATGGGACCACCATGTCCGATCCACTGGTTAAACCGCTCATCTAAATACGCCCGTACATCTCTCGCATAATGTGCTGGCGCCCCGTCTTGCTGGTACATCATATTTGTGTACAATGTTACAAGCAAGTTTTCAAGTTCGGTTTCACCGTTTAGCGAACTCGGTAGCACGAAAGGACCAATTAAAATATCTCCGATTATTCCCGCCCAAATGTTAACACGCCACTGATGCTGAAAGTTGTTTTCTGCAGATGCGTGTGGGTTCTGATGAGTCCAAACATGTTCGTTATGCTGGTTACTGATACCAGCACGAGTAAAAGAGGCTTCATCGGTCCATAAAATACGGTTCGCGAAACTAGGGAATCGTTGTGCTTCCTCTCGGTACCACTGGCAAAAGTTGAGACGTGGTACGAAATCAGCCGGTGTCAGTTCTTGGGTGTGCCTGAAGTGGTACGGATGTTGACCATCTGCTTTTAGCACGCGCCATACTCTCAAATGATTCATTCCCAGAACAATTCCAGCGCTGCGAGTACTTGTTCTGGGATTGGATTGAAAATGCTCGAGAATACTTTCTTCTTGCTCTGGTGGTGATCTGAGCGGGAACCACGGAAAGAACCAGTGTCATGTAAACGGTTCACCATTTTTCGGAAGCACTCCACAGATGGTAACCGCCGCCGTTCACCTTCGAGTCTATTGTCCACAAATCTTTCTCGATAAAGGCGACGAGCTTCACGCAGACTGCCATCGGCTGCCCCGACGCAAAGTATCATTTCATAATATTCACTATTACTTAAATACGCCATGATCGATTAACACAGATTACTATGTACGCCTAATATCAAAGTTTACTTGCAACTGAAAAGAAATTAGATAATTGTAAGTGTTGTCCAAGTCCAATGTCTTATTTCCTTGAATTACGTCGTAATTTTGGTAAAAATCTAATAAAAGTACCAAGTAGGTACTTAGTTTTATTTATGAAAAAAGCTAGTAGGTACCTAGTATAAAATAATTTAAGAGATAAATAATAACATAATTATTATTTACCATAAACACAGGATATTTCCCTAAGACCTATGAAATAAAATAAAATTGTTGAATGCCAGCGGCGTCGCTCTCATGATAGTATGCATGTAAATACATTTCGAAACCTACTTAAACCCATTTAAAAAAAACCGCTTCAAGATCCGTTGCGTAGTTTTGAAGAACTAAACATACATTAGGACAGACAGACGGAAAAAGCGACTTTCTTTATCCATGTAGTCTAAGATTAGTAATTTATTACCAATTGCTAAAATGAACAAATATCCAGCATTAACAAAGTCCCCGTTTATGAAGAACATTGCGTTAACTTGCAACACCGGAATAATATGGTTTTGTGGTAAAATTTACGTGTTGTGACGTGTACGTCTTTGATATATACCGACATCGCTACTGATACCTAGTTTCTTCAAAGCGGTTCCAATCAAAAAAGTGGGCGGTCCTCTTTGTAGTTTTTAGGGGTCCTTAAGATACATATTAGTGAAACTGACACCAACACCTCCTACTTTTTCTGATATCCTCGTTCAACCATACAAGTTGCCACTTTTAGCGATAATGTTTTATGAACTTTTATGCATCACAATATCATGACGAATCGAGAACCTAAGTACCTACTCTTTTTTAAAGTCGGTCAAAAATAACCAAACACCTTGCAGATCATTTACTTCATGGTAAATGAGTCGAAAGAGAGTTCACGATATGGTAGTGCAGTGACTGGCATCCACGATCTCTCTATCCCGAAACTGAATACCTACATACTACTATACCCACCAGCGTTCTCAACAGCTACAACATAAACTTCTACACAAACAGCAGTTGTATTTTAAATATCTGTGCGGAACCAATTTACAAAAAGTGTAAATTTAAGGAAGACAAGATCATAAATGTTTCTTCTCTTTTCTTCGACAGCAAATGCGTTGCTCCTGGTATTTGAGTAGGTTGACAACAAATTACGTGTGAGTTGTGACATTCACGACAATCACGTGATACATAAATTCATAGAAAAACTTCAAAAATAACTTTGAGTAGGCACTCTTTATTTTGACCCCAAGTTGTGATTCGGAAACTATTTTGTATGATAACTATTGATAAAGTAACTTTATCTGTTGGTTAAAATTTTGAGTAACAACGAGACTGTCCGAATCTATTTCACTGTTTGGCAAACCTACTTGAGGTCAAATCTAGAGTTCATTCTAATCATATGTTTATTTTGTAGTGCAGTCTTAGAGCTTAATTTCAATGAGCTATCGATAAAAAGGAAAATTTATCGACTACGTCATTATACGTTAATATTTTATTAAATTAATTAAAGACTCCGCGCAATATATTATTTAGGCCCTACCCAACGCAACCTTGAGATATGACCACACTAATATGAAACACGTTGTAGACTAACTAACATTCTTGATGAAAACCAGCCGAACGAGCAAGCTGGATTTAGAAGTAACTTCTCGACAGTAGACCACATTCACGTTCTGCGACAGGTACTTCAAAAATACAGAGAATACAATAAAGTATTCTATCTGGGTTTCGTCGACTATAACAAAGCTTTTGATACATTGGAACATCAATATATATGGGCATCATTAGAGCGACAAGGGATTCACAGCAAGTACATACGCATACTCAAGATCATTTATGGGAAATGCACAGCACAAATAAAATTGGAAAGGACAGGCGATGAGTTCCCAATCGAAAGAGGTGTCCGTCAAGGTGACCCTATTTCGCCAAAGATATTTTCGGCTGTTTTGGAGATGATCTTTAGGAGACTGGATTGGACTGGTATCGGAATTAACGTAAACGGAGAGAGACTAAATCACTTGAGATTTGCTGACGACTTAATACTTTTCGCAGAATCCCCTAAGATCCTAGAAAAAATGCTACAACATCTATCGGAAGAAAGCGAAAATGCAGGCCTCACAATGAATATGTCCAAAACTAAAATAATGAGCAATTCCTCACATAAAGAACCTATTAGAATAAATGATCAGCAGTTAGAATATGTCAATGAGTACATTTATTTAGGTCAATTAATATCACCAACAGAAAACATGCAGAAAGAAGTCGAGAGAAGAATAGCCAATACTTGGAAGAAATACTGGTCGCTAAGCGAAATTATGAAAAATGAAGAAATGCCAATATCGCTGAAGAGAAAAGTTTTTAATACTTGCATATTGCCATGTCTGACATACGCATGCCAAACTTGGGCCTTAACAGAGCAACAACAAAATAAAATTACCATTTGCCAGAATGGAATTGAGAGAAGTGTATTGGGAGTAAAAAGAAGGGATAAAGTACGGTTAAAACGGATAAAAGAAAAGACTAAATTTGGAAAAGTTCAATCAGTATGTAGGAAATTGAAGTGGCGCTGGACGGGGCATATGTTGAGAGAAAATAAAAATAAATGGACCAGTATAATAACCGAATGGTACCCTAGAGAAGGTATAAGAAGTAGAGGAAGACAGCCAAAGCGATGGGAAGATGATTTTAAGAAAGTAGGAGGTCCAGAATGGCTACGAACAGCAAAGGATAGACAGGAGTGGAAAGCCTTAGAGGAGGCCTTTGTCGAAAGACAAGCTGTTAAGACGAAGAGGGAAGAACCGAATGCCGAGAATTAAATAGATATAGATTAAGAAGTTAATTAGATATTATTAGTTTTGTTACCTCTAATTTTACATTTAAATAATGTTTGTTAAGTACGTACCAATGTAACCATTAACAGCAATAAAGGCTTATTATTATTATTCTCTTTATTAACACTTAACACATATTTATTACATTTTTAAATAGATTTATAAAAAAATACATTTAAAAATATAAAAAACAGTAACCCACCGGCATCGGGTACAGGGACCAAGCTACCGGTGGTTAGGGCTCCAAAGACAGGAACTTCCGCACAATACGGGCCGTATTCAACAGAACCGCCTTCTGCATCAAGCCCTTGATCCAGCTGCCTAACGCGAGCCTCTATAGGTGGAGGTCGAGGCTCTTGGCTATTAGACCATGCGCAGATACGACTATCGGAACAATAATCGCCGAATCCACATCCCACATGTCGACAATCTCGTGAGCTAGGTCTAAATATTTAATTTGTTTATCTTTTCCTGCTTTCACGAGATTCTCGTCATGTGGCACAGTGATATCGACAATTACTGCAAGGCGCTTTAATCGATCCATTATCACTATATCAGGTCTGTTAGCTATAACAGTCCTATCAGTGATAATAGATCGATCCCAATACAATGTGACATGACCGTTCTCAAGAACTGGGTCGGGCACATACTTGTAATAAGGTACCTCCACGTCGACAAGATTATACTTTAGAGCAAGTTGCTGGTGGATTATCCTGGCTACTTGGTTGTGTCTGTGCAAATACTCACCGTTCGCAAGACGGGAACAACCAGAGATAATATGTCTTAAAGATTCTCCGGGACGATGACATGCCCGACAGATGTCTAGCGTCCCATCTTTGACAATAAATCTCCGATAGTTATTCGTCATCACGACTTCGTCAGTGATTGCACAGATAAAACCCTCAGTTTCTCCGAAGAGATCACCAAATCGTAACCAGGATACCGATGCTATTGAATCAACATCGGGCCCATTTAGAGCCCGATAAAATCGACCATGCAGTTCCTTGCTCTTCCATATTTCCCTCCGATCAGATACACTTAATATTACAGGTTTGCGCCAGTTCTCTTTCGCAAGGGACAGCGGGGTCAGTCCGTTGTCTATTGCCACAACATCTCGATGCATATCCACGTCCACCTGTAGGAAATACTCTCTAAGGTTGCATATCTCACGGTTATGGAGAGTCTTGGCATTTAAAAATCCTCGACCCCCACATTTCCGTGGTATATACAACCTCATTACTGACGAACGTGGGTGGTGTATTCGATATGAAGTCAATAGACAACGCACCTTCCTATCCAGAGCTTCTAACTCCGTCTGAGTCCATCTAAGTATGCCAAAAGAGTAAACTAAGACTGGCATGGCCCAGCCGTTGACAGCACGCACCTTGTTACCGCCTGATAAAAGACTTTTCAGTATTTTTTTCAGGCGGCCAAAGAAACGATCCTGCAACTTCTGTTTCATGTCAGTCTCAGCAATACACAGAGCTTGAGACATACCTAGATATTTGTAGGTTTCGGTTGCGGAGAGCGACCCAAATCGTGTGAAATCTGAAAGATTGACTCCTTCAGATTCCACAATCCCGCCCCTTTTTACATGCATGACCGCACACTTATCTACCCCAAACTCCATACTGATGGCCTTACTAAAAGTTTCAGTAACTTTTAGCAAAGCCATCAAATCGGGGCCATTAGGGGCAAATAACTTTAGGTCATCCATGTAAAAAAGGTGGGACAAAATTTGACCCCCTCTGCGCATCCGATAGCCTAACCCTGAACCCTCTAGTAACGTACTGAGAGGATTTAGTGCTAGACAAAACCACAACGGACTCAGACTATCACCCTGGAAAATACCTCTCTCAATCCCTATTGGTACACCACCTCCTAGAACCTGACGACACCCTGGATAAACAAGAACCGTACTCCATTGTCTCATACATGACCCCAAAAAGGTGCATAGAGTTGCATCAACTTTATACAGCTCTAGCACCCTCCGAAGCCATGTATGAGGCACAGAATCGTACGCTTTCTTATAGTCAATCCAGCATGTCGCAAGGTTCTTTCGGTTGCGGCGTACCTGCTGGCAAACAGCCATGTCAATAATAAGGAGCTCTTTCGTACCACGTGCCCCACTTTTACATCCATTCTGAGAGATTGACAAGATGTTATTGTTTTGTACATGTGAATATATTTTTACTCTCAGGATGGATGTAAAAAGTTTGTATATGGTAGGTAGACAAGTTATAGGTCTATAATTTTTGGGGTCTGTGGTACTACCAGATTTGTATAGGAGGTGGGTTACTCCGGTAGTCATAAAAGCTGGAAGCGACGATGACTCAAGGGATGACTGGAAGCAAGATGCCAAGCAAGCGTGTGAGCTACGGAACCATTTTAACCAAAAGTTGTGCAGTCCGTCCGGTCCAGCAGATTTCCAATTTGGCAACGAACGAACTGCACAACCAATATCTTCTTCAGATATGGTTATAGGTTCCATAGCTGGAATTGGTTCACACGCCCGCTCAACATCCCTAATCCACGCATCCTGTGTATGACTGACGGGCGTCGACCAGATGCTTTTCCAGAAGTTAACTGTAGAAACAGCATCAGGTAGACTCCCATCAGTCACATCCGAGTTAGGTCGCTCCCACCCTCTATATACCCACCTCTCATTTTTTTGGAACAAGCGATTCTGAGTGTATCTGTCCACTCTTTTTTTGTACCGCCTTATGCGGTTCGCCCACGCATAAACTTTCTGCTTCAGGTAATCGATGCGCTCTGTGACCCGAACAGAGTATTCACAGGGCCTAATATTAGTTCCCACGAATGCACGGGTCACAAAGCGCATGACTCTCGGGCGTGTATTGCCCGTCCTGAAGCAGTGTAGCTTGCCAATGAGCACCCTAGCCTCGTTGATGCGCCGTTCAATTCTGCACTGCCAAGCTGGTACAGCAGGCTTTGGTCGAATAGCTGTTTCTTGTTTAAAAAATTTAACACCAGCTATTCGACATACTGCAACAGCTGCACAGTACAGAATGGAATGGGCATCAGTAATGTTTCTGCAGTTGTTAAAAAACGATGTTAACATCGAGTCTAGGGCACACACTAGCGCCACGTTTTTTTTATGTGTGGGCAAACGCGGAAGCCGCGGTCTACACTCAATAGGGACAGATTGAAACTCACCAATCGCTCGCTCCAAAGCGCTCCTTAATTCCTCATTGTATTGAGTACTTACAGGTATAGCAGCATCACTCACTTCTTCACCAACATGTGAGATGATGTTTTCTTGCGTTCTTTCATTACGGTTACTTTGTAATGGCACAGGTAATGGTTGCAATGAAGAAGGCGTGATACCACTACACACTTCTAAGCGTAGCCTTTCAAGTGTAGCGTCATCCAACAGGTGACAGCGTTGTATGGCGCGCACCTGATCCGATAGGCGTTGTGCCGATACGTTGACATCTGGTTCAAGTACCTGAAACAGAGGTAGCATGCGAACACGGTACGCAGTGAGGTTAGTTCCCCCCTCTGTAGCCACAAAATATGCCCGCATCACGTTTTCATTCATACCGAAGTTCCATCGAATGCGGTGCACATTACCACCGGTAGCGGGGTCCGTAATCGAAGCCGGAGGGCCTCGGGGTCCCAAGCCAGTCGGTGGCCGGCCTCTCCCCTGCCGACGTACAGGTAGAGGCGACGTCGGCGGAGAGAAAAACTCGTCGCTGCTTGAGTTCGACGCCTCACCAGTAGTCACAGTTGTCGACGACTGTAAGGCGGAGCTGTGCGACAAGTCCGGGGTTGGTAATTGTGCTTTTTTGGCGCCAGCTCTGGTCAACATTATATTTTTTCTTGATTATCATCTTATTTTCATATTATCATTTTCAGTTTGTTACACTGACATAATGTGTCAAAGTGTACTATAATTTATAAAATATTTGTTTGTGTTTTTTCCGGATTTTCTTCATGCTGATTTTTTTGTTATAGATATATATTTGTACTTTTTTTATGTTTTGAATGATATTTTTGTATTATTGTAGATTAAAGGTAAAATATTTTAGTAAATGCTCCTCAAGAAAAAAATGTGACTGTTTTGTAGCAGTGTTGCCAGGTTATTTTTTTATTAATATTAATATTGCACTAGACCACGAGCCCCTATCCTATTGTGTAGATTTATTTATTAACTTTTATTCATTAATTTTACAATATATTTACAACCAATTTTGAAAGTAGCAGGTGATTACATATTTGAGCCGTTTGGGGTTGAGACACTGGGGTCATGGGGTCCGAGTGCTCGCCGCCTTTATAGAGACATTGCTAAACGCTTAATCGATGCTTCTCAGGACCAGAAGGCTCGCTATTTTCTGGCCGAAAGAATAAGTATCGCCATCCAACGTGGCAACACAGCCAACATTCTGGGAACCTTCCCAGTCGGCAATGACGCGGAGAATTTTTTAAACGATATTTTATAATGTAAATATTTTTAGTATATAATTATGAATATTGTAATTCTTATTGTAAATAAATATTCTATTTTGAAAGTACGACAAAAACAATTTTGTCTAAAAGATTAGTTGGGAATTTGTCAAAATCTATTAGTAGTTTTAATCGGTCAAAACCTCTTTTTTTCTAAATTCATTCCATACGTAGTGGTTAATTTAGATACGATCTTTTATTGTTTTTATGATTGCAAGATCTCCATTACGATAAAGCATTTTATAGTTCTGTAAGTGTTGAACTTAATTGTACGGTTTGTTCATGTAATGAGAACTGCGGTCTGTGTGTGATGGCCATTTAGATATGTTATGTGTTATTTTTCTAATATTTTTATAATGTTTTCCTTGCAGGTGTGACACTGAAAACGTGTCAGCGAATGAGAAGATGTAGGATACTAAGGTAGCAACTAAGGTGAAACATCTGCAACGTTTTGGATGCTTATATATGCTTTGGACATGTAGTGAGGATGGATGAAAGGCAATTGACAAAACATAACATGGTCAGGCCTATGTCACTCGCCTAACAATCGCAAAAAATACGTGACGTCAGCGACAACTTGAAGTTGTAAGTTAGTAAGGGTTGTCTCTTGTTTGTGATACGGCATTGACCATAGAGTTGATATTGAGGCATTAACGTCATAATTATTAGTCAAATTATGCTGGTACTTTCCTGACAACCCTAACGTTCGAATGATGTTCTCTGTAAACAAAAGAATGTGCTTTAATTAACGACGGAGTGCAAGTTCTGTATGTAAGTACTATTCCCTATTCTGTGACATGGTATAGAACAAAGTCGCTTCGTTTCCCTATGTATGCTTAGATCTTTAAACTGCGCAACGGATTTTTATGCGGTTTACACCAATTATTAGAGTGGTTCTCGTGGAAGGATTTTTTGTTTATAATTTGTTAAGCAGGCGAAGATGCAGGCTCTTATATCTGACTACGTCCGGTAGTAGTAATAATGCGACTGTGCATTGATTAGAAAGAGTGATAAACATATTCACAAACTGTTACATTCATAAATAGTACAAATATCTTACTAAAATTATTTGGTTATCCATCTACAGAGTAATAATAAGCGTAAGAATTTACCTTGTATAAAATAATACCTTGGGACCAACAATTTACTGGCAAAGTGTGGGTGTTTAATGCACCTCTGCCTACAGCTTAGGGGATATAGGTACGATGTATGTCTGTCTGTCTGTCATAAAATACTACCTTAACTTTTAAACTAAACTTATTTTATACTGTGTTGGACACAATAACATTTTCGAGTGATTATTTACAGTATCGAAGTGCTGAATACTTCGTCGTGTTTACAAAGTGAGTCCGTGACATGTTTATTATCACAATATTTATACACTGGCCGGTGAACTACGGTCACGCTACATTGGCGCCACCTAGTGGTGTTATAGTCATTACATTGTAAAGAGTAACATGAGTTTTATGGCGAAAGAAACTTTTGAATTATCGATCAAGTTGACAGTATTACAAATATTGTGTTTTAAAAACAATTTGGTAAATCGGTTCGAGTAATCGGTTAATTGAAAATGCATAAAAAAATCCAACGAATTCAGAACCTCATTCGTTTGGAAGTCGCAGTCGTTTAAAAATATAATGTATTAACATGAGTTTGCTTTTTTATGTGGGTTTTATAAAATTTAATTTCAGCCGGTAATACTGATATGATACAGGTCGCGAGGCGTAAGCGAAGCTTTGCATTTGTGTGAGTGCAGTGTACGTGAACGTATATGTGACCTCTTTTACACACACATGTGTTGTACACACAGCTACAGAACACGTTTTTACTCTACTTATCGTGGTCACTCACACAAAGGCCAAGCTCCACTTACGCCTCGCGACCTGTAATTAGTTGAAAAAATGTTTACACCGAAAATTAACTACAATTGAATTGATAACCTCTTCCTTTTTTAGAAACATTAAGTGAAAGATCTCCTGTATTTTATCTGACATTATGTGTCAATATGAAATGTCTGCCTACCACTTATTGGATAGGTACAAATGAAGTGATATTTGTTTTACGTAACTTTAAAAAGTTTAAAAAAAGTTTGTAAAAAGTTTAAGTAACTATTTTGAATCATCTTTGAATTGATGAACATTATTTAACCCTCTATGAAAAACGAAGATTAGATATAAGTGTAACTTGTGTATCTGCTCTTACTCTTCGGGTTATTAGAACAGCGTCACTGAGCATGCTGTTATCAATTAATTTGATACAGAGAAAGAGCTGTACCCATAGAGCAACACGGTTGTCGTACACGGTTGTCGTGGCTGTACCTTTTCTTACTTAGCAAGCAAGCTTTAAACCTTTTTTGTTGCGGGGTTTTTAATTAATTTTAAAATTAATTGTTATTTCAATTACTAAGAACCTACATCAGCGTATTAGAATATTAAAAACTTCTTCATGTAAATCTATTTAGGTAAGTATAAGTAGTTTTAACCTCAAAGCAATTATCAACGGTCTAACCTATTGATAACCACAACCTCAAATTACTTAACCATCCAAGAAGCCGTTTAATAACCTAGGCAACAAAATTTTCAATATTTTACAGTCATTACGTGTGGAGCACAAGTTGCTTTATTTAAACATAATCTTGGCTCATGTAAGCTTGAGTTTATTGCGTACTTTATTAGGCAATCGCGTCGTCGCTTTCCCTCCAGCCCCTAACGAGGTACAGGGGGCACATTCGTTACGTGTTCTCTACAATTAACGGGGCATTATTAGACTCCTTAATTGCTGTTGCAAGTTCACTTTCGCTTATAGTTAAATAATTTACGTTTATATGTATTATAATATATATAATAGTGTTGTACAATGAAGTTTTAGATAGTCAGTTATGTAACATGTTTTACCTTTTGGTTGAGATGTAAAGGTTAGTTCTTGTTCTTGTTAAACTTTTAGTACTTTGGCTACAAACCATACTATGTACATATACAAGTGATATAATGGTTCAAACCTCTCAAAAACAGACTAGCAGTTCTGTTGGTCCCAAGTCGGTAAACCTATTTATTGCAATTATCGGGTACTTTAAATAATCAATAACCCTTTTTGTAATCCGGACCTAAATTCTAACAACAGGACCGGTGTTATGGATGAAATACACGTTACGGTATACTTGCGCAAACCTAGTATAAAATGACTTTGCGCAAGCCTAATTTGTACTAAGTACCTACGCCTATTATTTTCATACATTTCTTGCTTACAATCTTTCAATCAGTCCATGTGACATGTGCAATATCGTGATTATACAGTAACCGTGATTGGATACATAATGGACATGTCTATAAAGCCACTTATCTCTAAAGCGATTTCTTCCAATGAGCCTGGGAGAGATGAGATTGCAATCAGGTGCTAATGCTGTGTGTGAGGTTATAGGTATATATTATAACTACATAAATACATATTACATTACATAATAACATAAATAAACAAATAGAAATCTAGAAATGCATATCTTTAAAATAGGACAAGAGTTTTACAATAGTGATTAAATCAAGTGAACCTATCTGTGAAAAATTTGAAATTGATAAAAATATTTGAATGGCAAGCATAGTTTAGCAATTTAGTAATTTTGGTGCTAGTATTCACAACTTCGAACGCCGTTTATGAGTTAACATTCTTAAAAATTATAAACTGCTTATTTTCTAGATCTAAAAACAACGAGCTGTGATAATTATTTTTATACATAAGAGGATTACATAATGTTTATAACAGGAAGGGTTAAGAGAGTGACAAGAGAACCGTTATATCGCTCAGAGCCTCCCTACGCCTCCATTCACATTCGCTCCGCAAATCCTTCGTTAATCGCCTTTCACTCAATCTTTCCGCATGACTGTACATTACATGAAACAACTTACTCTATAAAATTGAGTACGTAGGCGGATAACCTTTTAGTTTCAAAGAATAGATAAGAAAACCAACATTGTTAGGTGAATTTTAACAGATTTCAAAAAAGGAGGAGGTTCTCAAAAGCCCTTATTCGACCGTATATATTTATTTTCTTTTTTATGATTGTTACTTTATAACATTGCACAGGGTGAACTGATTTTGAAAATTTAGCTTTAAATTAAAAGCTGGTACTTGAGGTCTCATTGCAATTTGGTTGGGTCCCATTCCGACAATTATTTGGTCTCATTCCGACAGTTTGAAGAAGATATATTTTGTTTTCATCAGACAATATTCACGCTTGCTTGCATGCTTTTTCACTTTTCACTCGTAACTTTGCTAGTCCCACGTTATAGGAGGTGAACCTATTGCCGCTAATCAAGCAGTTTTAAGTTGACTAGAACCTTGTCCGTTGCTTGAGTTACTTGAAGGTGAGATTACCATGCACCACTTTTTTTTTCATAATTGTAATAAAAAAAAAGGTATATTTTCATCATTCTTACTCATTTTTAAAACCCAGCAAAATAAAAAAATATGTGTCATACAAGAAAGAAATGTGTAAAATGTAATTCGTGTAATGTTGGTACATTTGTTAGGGCGTAATTTGATGTTCATGCATTACTTTCCGTCGCACCCGGAGCCCGCGACACACGGAGCGTTGTCGCTCACTAATGAGCAGACGTACCTGGTTGCTGGGATGGGATGTTATATAACATTAACAAACAGCAGGAACTACAATTTAGCAACAACTTGGGTGCTCACATTTTGAAATATTTCAAGCCAAAATTGGAGAGCAATGGGTGTGTTTGTTGTTGGGTTTCTAAGGAGCTCTAACAAGACTCTGGAGTGAAGATACTATTCTAAAAAATGTTGTGGCTAGAATGGCGTTAAAAAATGACAGTCACGTTTTTTGACCCGTAGGTATATCGTATCGTTCGTAATCTCATCCACTGCATATTTCAAACTTATCGTTTTTTATCGTGCTGTTTAATGATTCAAATCATTAAATAGCATTTAAAAATTAAAAATTGTATAATTACCAAATTATAATGTCGGTAATTTAAACTTCTTTTATATTTTAACGCTACTATCAATAGGAGTGGAGCAGCAATGAAAATACTTGCTCATAATTTATTATTTATTTCGGTGGGTAAACTTAGCTTATTTATATACACAATTTTTATTATACACACATATTGGACAAAAACACTTGTACTTTACACTGGTTTTTATTTAATTTTTATTAACCGGTTTCGCCTCACGGTATCATCAGAGACTTTAATCACAATTTAACACCACATCTCACTAAGCAGTACTACTCGTAAATAAGAATACATGGTAATGCCGTGAGGCGAAACCGGTTAGTAAAAATTAAATAAAAACCAGTGTAAAGTACAAGTGTTTTTGTTCAATACATTTATTTACACATAACACTCACTTACTTACACTTACAGTTCTAAACTCAAAAATAACAATCAAAAAAGAACCAGCTCTACTGACTACTAAATGACTTCAAGCGCGCAATGCCCATTAAGGGTTCTAGTGCGCCTTCATCCTTATTAAGATACTTATTGTATCAGCTATTACCCGGAATTAAGGTAATTACCTTTTAAAATTTAACTACCCAACTTTTAAATGTTTATTCATAAAACAAATATTAATCAACCGTTAGCTAAATTTCAGAGAACCTTAATACTGCCATTAATCTTTTACGTTAATAATAATTTAATGACCTAACCAAGTACATTAAATAACAAACTTGCTTACTCGTAAACGTCGCGCGCTGTTTAGTCAACTAATTGCAAATGTATCTTATCTTTCTTTTATAGAGCTACAATTGTTTTATTGCATTTACATTTAAAATGGACAAAATAAAACCTTTAAACATTAACATTTACGCAGGTGCAGCCGAGGGCAATATTAGTACAAAGATTTGCAAACAAATACAATGTAGAAATTTTATGGATTTTCGATACCCATATCCCGTAATCTGTATTTTCAGGTTTCTTTGTAAATGTAATCTGAATTTGATAATATGAAATCGCTCATACATATTTAAATAACACAATTGATTACGGATGCTGTGAAGAAGAAAGAAACGTTTTGTTTAAATAAAATACAAAAGAAAATACTCTAAAAGCTTTTGATGAATGATACTCTTAAAAAGCTTAACAAACTCACAGTAGCAATTGAAAATAACAACTAAATATTCTTTTTCAGAGGATTGTAGAATATTTTAACCGAAAATATGACGCGCGGTCACGCTCGCGATCCATACTCGTACTTTTAGCAAACATGCGCCATCAATTAACACGCAGTTAACAATCATGGGTCGTCGGTGCCTAATTACTGCATGGCATCGTGCCGAGTTGGCCGAGCCACTTTTACAGGCCGTACTCGGAAGGAAGCCAGTTTTCCGCAAGAGAACGCGTGCCCGGCGAACTTCGGCGTCTCGGCCGATGCATTTTTGGATGTGAGCCCAAATAACTTGTTGCAACGAGGGGGCTGCGACCTGTTGCGCGAGTCTCGTGCCGGGCCTATTCGCGCCCACCCATTTTTGCCTGTACTCCGTCTGCAAATACATAATGAATGTGAACGCTTACCGTTTCGCTGCCAGTATTGTGCCGACCGTTTTGTTATACCCTAGTTTGTGGGATTGCTGTTGTTATAGTCCGGGGAGCACTTTACGCGGCTGCCGTTGCAGTTTTAATATTCACGAGGGTTTCGTCGCTGATTTTTAAAGAGGTCAGCGGTGAATCTGTGCCGAGTAATGTAGGGGATATTCTCCAACTCATTGTAGCGGAAATGGAAGGGGACAGGTGACAGTGCAAGGTGAATACTTAATATCTGTTTCAAAGTACGTTTTTGTAACATGTTTTTCATGTTACACGTCACAACAACTTAAGTAAAAGTACCAAAATTGGTTAAGTAAAGTTACTTACGATTGCGTGCAGTAATGAAAGAAGGCTTTACAATATGAGGCACGATAGCTTTTATACCCCTCATTCTAATAAAATAGTATGGTACAATTTCTTTATGTACCAATAATATCTTTACTGTGTTTTCACTTTATGCGTTTACTATGTAAAACGCTCCTATCTAGGGTAGATAAAGGTGTTACTGGAAATAAGTCTGCGTTAAATTGTATAGTAGGTACAGAATCTCACAAACGAGAGAATGAAAACTCGACACCTTATACCAACCCGTCCGACCAGCTACCACGCTGGTATATAAGCTGGTGGTAGTATTTAGATAAGTGTGTTTATCAGTTATAAAATTGATATATTTGGAAAACTCGACACAAAACCCTATACCTACCCGTCCGGATATTTTGGTATGTAGGCTGAATTCCCCCCCTCTTTGGGAAAGGTCACCCAGCAGTCGGCGTCACAGACGATTTATTTTACCTCTTTGTGTGTATTACTTACCATAAACTATATAAACAAAGTTATAACTAAAACAATTTATTTACAATAAGAATTACAATATAAAAAATTAACAAAATTATAGACTAAAAATATTTACATTACAAAATATCGTTTAAAAAATCCTCCGCGTCATTGCCGACTGGGAAGGTTCCCAGAATGCTGGCTGTGTTGCCATGTTGGATGGCGATACTTATTCTTTGGGCCAGAAAATAGCCAGCCTTCTGGTCCTGAGAAGCATCGATTAGGCGTTTAGCAATCTCTCTATAAAGGCGGCGAGCACTCGGACCCCATGACCCCAGTGTCTCAACCCCAAACGGCTCAAATATATAATCACCTGCTAGGTTAGCATATTTACGCCGTTTAAGGCCTTCAGCCGATGCAGCAGCAGCGCCGGCACATCCGGATGTGCTTGGAAGGTGTGAAGGTGCTAAGGTGTCAACGCATGTAGCGTCCCACACCAAAGGCCTTCCCATCTTCCACGGTAGCAACGACATACCGTCCGGTCTCTTTCCATCGCTTCGTGCTAAACCATTTGGTTGACGTACGGCCGGAAGACCTGCGGTGGACAGAGCCCTACGAATTATGTCGTTTAGAATAGCATGCCGAGGTATACGACCTGCGCTTCTGCTACAAGAAAGGCCACGGTATCCCAGATTATCGATGGCTACTCCACAGGTGCAATGATGCGGGGATACACAAGGTGTACCCAGCCGAAGGCAAGTGGCAATGCGGAAGGTTGTGTCGTCCAACATTGTACCGATGTTGGGCGATGGGAGCGCCTGGATCCATAACCTTGACTCCCATTATATAAACTAAATACATTTTTGGTTTAATAAAGTTATCTTATCTTTAAAAGAAAAAACCGTCCACACACACACAAAGGATTCCGTACCAAAACGGTAAAATGTCACGTTTGTTGTATGGGAGCCCCCCGTAAATATTTATTTTATTCAGTTTTTTTTTGTATTTGTTGTTATAGAGGCAACAGAAATACATTATCTGTGAAAATTTAAACTTTCTAACAATCACGGTTCATGAGATACCGCCCAAGACAGACGGACGGACGGACAGCGAAGTCTCAGTTAGAGGGTGCGGAACCCTAAAAACTCGTATTTTTCTACAATTTTACTTTTCTTTGGGCATCATCAGAGACTCGACAATACAAATAGTGTTATGGATTGTGTTGTTTCAGGGAGCGTCTTCCAGCCTAGTGGTGAAGTTCGCAGACAACGAGAAGGAGCGGCAACTGAGACGAATGCAGCAGATGGCAGGCAACATGAACTTGCTTAACCCGTTCGTGTTCAACCAGTTCGGCGCCTACAGCACTTACGCACAAGTCATCACTGAACAGGTAACTTATATAAGTATTTAGATAAGTGTGTTTATCTATACTACGAGTACTATTATAAAGAGGAAGGATTAGTATTTTTGTGTCTATGTTTGTTATGAATAAATCAAAAACTACTGTGCCGGTTTCAAAAATTCTTTCACCATTGAAAAGCTACATTCACCCTGAGTAACTTTTTATCCCGGTAATGGGTTCCCACGGGAACCGGGAACGAGTAAACTAAATCGCGTGGGCGACCTATACCAACTCGTCCGGCCATTTTAGTATATGTAGGCTGTATACTCAGCAAAACAAAACCGACTTCAAATAGTCTGAATAAATAATAATAAATAAATATGTTAGGACAATTCACACAACGCCATCTAGTCTCAAACTAAGCAGAGCTTGTGATATGAGTACTAGATAAACTGATATAAATACTTACTAGTTATCCCGACAAACTTTGTATCGCCTCAAATAAAAAAAAAATATTTATATATATAAATGGAAAAACGCGACGGATGGACAGACAGACAGACAAATTGTCGTATTAAATATATAGATAAATATATACATATTTTTTTTGTAAATACATACATATTATACATAAGAAACATCCAGACTTTGGTACAAACGTATCTGTCTTCACACAAAGTTTGTCCCGACCGGTAATCGAACCCGAGACTTGGGCGTCGAACCCGGATGCACTACCGACCACGCCACCGAGGCAGTTAAACGAGGAGTCAAAAGACCACACGGAAAGCACTATCAGCTTTCATTTATAAAATAATCATCAAAATCGGTTCAGCCTGTCTGTGATATTCCAATCTGTCTAGCTAGTTAGTAGCTACGAGATCGTAGCTTCGTATCTGCGTAGCATGTCTACGACGCGTAGTAAACTTTACAGCCGATGGACAATGCAGTGCAGGCAATGCAGCTCATCACGAATCATGACTATATCCCTGAGGGGGTAAGCAGAGTTGAATTACGCAGCCACATTTTAGAGGTACGCACGCCAAAGCAATTACCATTCTATGATCCGAAGCTAAATGCCAACAGCCAGGCCCGGTATAACATACCTACAATAATACATGTGTTGACAGCAGCAGGCCCTCATGGTGGCTGCGACGACTGCGCAGGCGGGGTATATCAGTCCGATGTCGGCGCTCGCGTCACATGCGCTCAATGGGGTTGCCAACTCCGTAGTACCCCCTGTTTCTGGTTAGTATTTAAAATAAATATATTTTTTTGTAAGCAATGGATTTTGCCAAAACTGATACGCAGACTAAATAGAATTGAAGTGCAATTCTATTTAGTCTGTGTAACTAGTTTGTGCACGGAGAGGACACTGAACGGCTGCTCTGGCGCTGTTGCTGGGTGTCCGGCCTAGACTCCAGGATATATTTTGTCTCTCTATATGTTTTAATCTGTGTGCCATAGTTTATTTTTTTATGTAGTTTTCTTTCGTGTTTTTTTTGTTAGTTACATATTTTTGTTTTTTTTGGGTTTGTGGATTTTTGTAATGTGCCACTCTGTGTACGAATAAATGCTTTTTCTTTCTCTCTTCTTTCATTATTTATATACCATGTAACCATACACATATTTTTCCAGACAACTTCACAGGTCTGGCGATAGGCACGGGTCAGCCGCTGAACGGCGCGCTGCCGTCGCTGCCGTCGCCCACGATGCCAGGCTTCAACATGGCCGCGCAGACCGTCAACGGGCAACCTCCTCCGCAAGACGCTGTTTACACTAATGGAATACATCAGACGTTCACTGGACGTATGTTATCTCACTTAATTAACATACAAAGATATGTCGTCATAAGATATGTTAAATGGGAAGGCAGAGGTACAATACACATCCACACTTTGTTGGTCCCATGTGGTTTGGGGGCAAACCTAAAGCCGTCACTATAGAAAGTCCGTAACCACTCTGTAATTCAAAGTAAAATAACAAGTCTAAATAAAATCTCTACAGTCTGAGCATAAATTAGTTGTCAAATATTTCAGCAGTACCTGTCACCGCCCAAGGTCTTCCAAATGGTGAGGCAGCACTACAGCATGCGGCATACCCTGGTATGCAAGCATTCCCTGGAGTCGGTGAGTGACCCGTGTCATGTCGGCTTAATTATTAAACTACCCACACTGCTTCTATGTATATGCTTTTAATTTGACCAATAGCAACGTATAGAGTCCCAAATAAAGCGCGTATAATGCTGGTTTATTGGACTGATTCTGTCTTTAGCGTATAATTCTTTATTGCTATTGGTCAAATATTATCTCTGTATGCATTTTTCTGCTAAAGGATTGTCATTGAACTGGTTTTCATTTCTTAAACCTGAATATGTCTGATCGTTCTGATAATGATGTCTGTACATTATGGAAATCCTTCAGCAACAACTAGCAGTTTGTTTTCGTAGTAATATGATGTTTAGATTAAGCAACAACTATGTGTATTTTGATTGGATGATATATGTGATATTAAATGATAAATATGTACAGGAGAATTGAATGTGTATATTACAATTGATTGACTAAAGTACAAACAAAAGTTTCGCATAAATAAAGTTTTGTTAGATCAATCAATTGTGAATAAAAAAGTATATTGTTGTTTGCTACAGTCTCACTCAAAGTTGTAGTTGCGACGTTTGCGATTTGCGCTAGTATTTCACAATACCTGCACAAAGAGAATGCGCTATAACTTCAGAGTCATATAATTTATCATACCTTAACCATGTGCAGTTAGCTCAGATCAACTCACGGTAGTCGATGTTTAGATCTTTATTGTATTCATAGCTGTTTTTGTTCAATGTTTTCCGTTTATAAAAAAATGTAACACTAAAAACCAGATATATATTTTCAACAATTTAAAGACGAGATACAAAGATTGGTTAAAATATAGTATTTTCATTTCACGAAATCCGTTTTACTATGAATGTTTAGGCATTGCACATAAACATTGTTTTGAGTATCGTACTAGTGGTTTTTGGTGCGCACCAGAGCAAGCCACGAAGTAGGTAACGTCAGCATGTCAACTAAGCGTAGAACGAGAGCTAAATGGACTACGTGAACTGAACAGCTATACCTAAAAATCAAAACGTTATATGCATGTATATCTACGCATATTATATAGGTGTTCATTGTGAAAATGTGCTAATTAATGTTCAACAGCTTACCCAGCGGTATATGGGCAGTTTCCGCAACCCATCCCGCCGCCGTTGCCGACAATTGCGCCGGCGCAACGAGATGGTAAGTGGGGCCCCAAGACAGACCAACATTGTGATCTCTACTAATCCGAGTTACATTCGCCAGCCATCTACCGCTCCTTGTATAGAATGAAAGACAATAGAAAATTTCGTTGTTTTTATATTCAACCTGCTTTAGTTTATTTCCTATTGTCTTTTACTTAACTAACAATATGCTTGCGTAACCTTCGTATAAAGATAGTTACATGTTTATTTAGTTAATGTTATGTACAGTTGCATACTTACACTTCCATACCTCCACGTAATTCTATGAGCGTATTATAAAGCATCGTATACACAATGACAAACCATACAACGTTTTTTGGAACACTTTTGGTTTGAAACCGTGTAGCCAGCAAGGCGATTGGTTTACAACCACGTTTAACCACCTTTTAAATCGTGTATTCGATGCTTAAGATTTCTGCGTATAGTATATTTATTAATTGTAACGTTTTATGTAAATGTGTGGTTGTGTACGTTTGCAGTTGTTAATGTATCTCAATGTTTATGCGTAAGCTATGTTTTGCTGTATGATCTGTGTATGTATAAGTATATTTATGTTCTATTTAAGTGTAACATACAACGTCACCAAATTATGTGTTTTATTTCTTTGGCAAATACACCTTCATGTTTAACTTCTAACTAACGAAAACTAAAACACTCTAACACCGTCTTACACTCTAGATTTAAACTTCTCGTACACCGAGTGAAATATATTATTCAGCTTACATATCCATACTAGAGTTGCTTGCTTTTAAATCGTCGTACTGACATTGTTCGTAATTACAGTTTTTTTCTAATTAGCAGTTTGTTTTAGTATTCCAATAATAGCAAGTTATAGGTAACTTGTCGTCAGAACTAAGTCATTTAAAGACCAAATAGGGTCAACAACCTTTGCAGTATTGTTCAAGAGCAGATTTGTGAGTTCTTTAAAGATTTTATTATGTTCCCAGGCTGCTCAATCTCAGGGCCCGAGGGCTGTAACCTGTTCATCTACCACTTGCCCCAAGAGTTCGGAGACGCGGAGCTGATGCAAATGTTCCTGCCTTTTGGCAACGTTATAAGTAGCAAAGTATTCATCGACCGCGCTACTAATCAAAGCAAATGTTTCGGTTAGTCAACAATATCATCATACTCCTCTTCATTTCGTGTTAACTCGTAACTCGTAACTAAGATTTTTTTCTCAATAAAACGTGAAAACGGTTTGAAGTAAAAAAAAGTCTGAATTGTATTTTATCTAGTACCTACGGAGATATTTTGACCTCAGTCACATATCATGCTACTTTTATCACTTGAAATCCAAAACGAAGAACTATTCCATGTGAGCGGAACAGCAGGCATCTGCTAGTTATGTATTAACATAGTAACTAAAGTAAACTATACCTAGTTACCATGTTTACGTTTTTTAATGTGCTATAAAATGTGCCGTCTGTGTGTTTTAGGCTTCGTATCGTTCGACAACCCAACGTCGGCTCATGCCGCGATCCAGGCAATGAACGGATTCCAGATTGGCATGAAGCGACTGAAGGTTCAGCTGAAGAGACCAAAGGATGCCAATCGGCCTTACTAGCCCTAGACGCCGTCCCGCGTTCATCGTGTACCATATAATATGGCCACCGGATTGATCCGTTTGCCTGTGGTGCGGGTGTTCGCGTACTATTATCATCAATTCCAAGGAATTTAAAAACATTTATAGTATAGCAAATATCAATAACTACATACTTAAAGAATTGTGCAAGCCCACGTGGCGAGTATACTAAATTAGTTAAAAGTAATTTATTAAATCAGCTCGTAGGAATGCTTTATTCTTATCATTATCGATTAATCATTAAATTAATCTATTATATTATTATATACAATTTATTAACTTTGATTAAATTATTATTATTATAAAGATGACACGTTATAAAAATTTTGTCATTCGTAATCATACTTCTACTTCTAAGTAAGTACTTAACGTTTAACTGAAACTTTTAACATAAATTTATTATACTAGTTATTTGCTTGAACTAAGCCAAAGTGAATTTATTAAGTAAGTTGAAAATGTAAGAAAAAAAGTATTTTACCTATTGTATATTGCAACAAAATGTAACGCCAAGTGCGCAAGTGCTGCTGTCGTCCGGCGGCCGGCCGCACCCGAACGCACCCGAACGCGCCCGAACGCGCCCGACCGCACGCGACGCAGCGGACTGCGGCCGAGCGCACGCACACTGTTGCCTCCCACCGCCTAAGTGCTCCGTAGATCACTGTAGGAGTGTTTCTAATGTCCTATTTTTGTTATTTTATTATCTGTGTGTCTAATAAGCTAAGTCGCTGGCTCGTACCACTAGACATTTTTGGGCTCCGTACTGTAGAGAAACTGTAATGAGGTTACCTTATGGGAAACACCACTGATAAGATGATTGTTCTGTATCCACGTTGCCATGTGAGTCGGTCTGTCCTGTGGTACGACCGGCACCTCACAAACCTACATGTTGTTGACAAAAAACATATGTTTGTATTTAACGCTGTGTACAAATGAAAGTGCACTTTAATATGAATCCGAATGAAGTCTTCGTATCAAAAGATCTTTATGTATTATATTTTGTAAATTCCAATATGGGCTGTGATGTAAAAAAAAATATAATATCAACATAATGGATTGTACAGGCCGTTTGTATCTTGTGTTGCATTTGTGTGTATCGCTCAAGGTCTCAAGTACGTCACACCAGTCACGCGTCCGTCTTCGCCCCGGGACTTGATACTCGTAATAATATAACTAGGCAAAATGTAACAAAATTATAGACTAGCTAAAATGTTATTAAATTGTTGAAGTGTTCAAATATCTAATGTTGCCTTCACGTTTGCCGTGTTCGCTATTAATTCATTTATTTCCCTGTAAGTTTAAAAGAGGAGGAATGGTTTAATGGAATTGGGAGTAGTTTTGGAAATTTTCTTATAAATAAAAATACTATTTATTTTTGTACACCCCCGCCTGGAAGTTTCTGACAATACTTCTAATTTACATTATGACATCACATTCCTGGCTCTACAAATTCAAGTATGTTTTCAATCCGTTAAATTGTCTTACATATGTATTGGCTTTAAATGTTCAGTAGGTAGCTAAATTGGACAATACCCGGTGTGCGTGCACACGACGCGCGGCGGACGTGTGGCTAAGGCCGATACCTCACCGAGACGCCATGGCGACGTGGCCAGCGACGTCGCCAACTAGTTCACTAACTCACTTGGCGACCGACTGGCAACGTCGCCAGTCGGTCGCCAAGTGAGTTAGCCGTCATATATCTCAATGAGAACTAGTTGGCGACGTCGCTGGCCACGTCGCCATGGCGTCTCGGTGAGGTATCGGCCTTATACTCGCGAGGTCGCCACGTCAATTGTCAAGAGCGTGCTTCCCCAATTTTGTTTCAAGTGTGTGTGTGTCTATAATACATTATGTACATTATATAAAACTATTCGTGCTAAGGTGTTAAATACAATAACTGTGACTTTACGCGTCCGGGGAGTCAACAGTGCAAGAAGTGCGATAAAACAGAAATGCAAAACTACTTAGTGTAATTTCTATACAGAAAAAATAGATTCATAATCAAAAGGTACCAATATAAATGTAAATTATACTGAGATACCTTAGATGTATAGTGTGCGCCCGGGTCGGCATAGCGGACGCGCGGGCACGCGGGCGACCCGCGCAGTGACCCGCGCACAGCCTGACCGGCCCCGACTGCGACCGCGACCCGCGCTCCAGCTGCAGTCGCACAGCGCCGCGTCGCCGCCGGCCACGCTCGCCGCCCGCCTCTAGTCAAATATTTCACTCACCACAAGACATAGAGTTTTATATTTACACCAAATAATTATATTATATCGATATGGTATTCTAGGTTTAGGCTACTATGATTTACGTGTAAGCCGTACGTTTAAAGGACGTTGGTCAACAAAAGAACTAGTACATAAATATCGTTTTAGGTGTAGGTATCTATGTCTACTCTCTGGCTCTCGAATGTGCAATACATTGTTACGCTTCTTAAAATTGTTTTAGCATTGTTTATTTTGTTATAAAATATTTTATTTGGAGAATATCTAGTTACGTTACCGATTTAGAATATTAGTGGACGAGGTCTCGTTTCGTGTTTGAGTACGGAGCCGACCTGCCGACATGGCCGGGTGTTGCTTGTGACGTCGTCGTCGGGCTATTACTCGTAGTGGCGTAATGTCGCGGTCGGGCATGTTGAGTGGCTTGCATAGTGCAGCGCAGAGGCGGCGTCTCTCGCCACTACTTAGGTTACAGATAATTAAATCGATGCCAAACCGGTATACTTATTATCGATAATATAACCTCGTGGATAATGTAGGTGTAAACGCCCGCGCCTCATCGCCGGGATAAATAATGATATTGAGTAATTATTATATCTTTATACTGAACACTGATTAAAATTAAATTTCCTAAAGATAAATTGCGGTGACATGAACGTAATAGATTAATGAGTCCTTTCTGAATGTATAAAGATCGCCCATAAAAGTGATTCCAGGATACAGGGTACTTCTGCTTTGCACTCATTTAAATATTTCTAAATATTTTCATGTACGCAGATATTGCCGACGTACTCTCAGACTTTGACTGCGATATGTCGTACATCAGCGTGGCCGGCGCCGGCGGCCGCAGCATCGCTCTCGGGTCCACTCACTTGTCTGTTCTCACTTTTTATACTCTGTCGAACTATCGTAGACTAGCAGAGCTCATTCTCATCTCACGGCGCTAGGTCGCGAGTCACGGGCCACTGCCACGGCTCCAACGGAACGACGCACTTCGCTTCATTTGTTTCCAATGTGCCAGTGCCCGACCATCCCTCACTTGAGACATCTTCGTGACTACAGTATCCTCATTCACTTGTCATCTCACACTAAGTACGCGCGTACTCTTACAATCTGTCGCCGGACCACCTACTAATTGACACGTAAAATAATATGTTCTCCAGTTTCGACCAAATTGTTCGTGTTGGTGCGAAGACGGAGCATCGTAGTACATACAATATTAGTGTCGTGTTTGCTCCGAGGTATGCGCGTTGATAATAACAACATTGTTAGAATATTACAAAAACGAATTTCTTATTAGGGATTTAACTCCTGAAAATTTTATATTTATAACGTTCGCAAATTGAAATTCATCGTAGCGCTCGCGTAGAGGTTAACGTAACGCACTTAAGGACGTTTGAAATGTTTGTGAAGGCGAACCGTTATATAGGCGAAACAGTTAGTTAGATCGTCGGATGGTGCGAAGTGTACGTACACGATTTACTTACGACATGTAGACCCGACACCGTTCGATGATAGTTAGTACATAAGATGAAAGCCAATATTTTAAATGGAATAAAACCAAACATTCTATTTGAAATAATGAATCTTATAATATCTATTTATATAATAAAATATGGAGAGAAGCGCATAGAGCATTTATGAAGTAGGTCCTAGTATTGAACAAAACGATCTAGTCATATCTTCTTTTTGTTATTTATTTTTTCAATCGCTTAGCATAGTTTAGCTTCAAGCACACGATCCTACTTACTAGTACTTTATTGATTACACACGATAATATTCTGAAGTACTATTTAGGTTCCTAACCGTAAGATGGAACCAATATTTAACTATAGTACATGGAATACTAACTATTAGTTATGTCGGTACTTCCTAACTTTCAACATTAGATCTATATAATATTTTGACTTAACTCTTCTTTGTTGTATAAGATGAAAAATATAATATAATTATTTTATTTTATAATAAGTTATCCAGAATATTGTAACTGCATGTATATCTAGATAAATTAAGGTTGATAATTGTATTGGTATAAAGAGGTAGGGAGAGTTGTAAATGGTATAACCGTTTGGTTAAGTTAGATAATGTTTGTTACCTTAAGGCAAGTTATTATCTATCATTTAAGTAGAGACAATGTAAATGTCATAGTTCTCGTAAAAGGTGATGCTCCTACAGGAACGCCGTCAGACTGGTTCCATTGTCACGTACGAATGAAGATGTGTTATGATACATGGTATGGTTAAATGTTTATATTGTGTAGGAGGGTTATAACGAATGTTAACTGCTCGCTGTCGTGCAGCAAACAGTCAGCATTTATAAAATGTGCGCCGGCGCCGTCCGAAAACATCTTCAAACGTTACATCTTTTTTTTTTTTTTTTTTTTTTTTTTTTTTAGTTCCGCGACCAAGGCCGCGGCCGCTTCAACGTCCGTTGCCGGGCGTCTCTGGTTACAAGCAGAACGTATTTCCAGTGGCGCCCGGCGGACTTTGACCACCTCTGTGGTCTCTGCGGGGGGTTGGGTCGGGATGACAATCCCGCGTCGTTGGGGTAGGGTTTTATCCCGCGTCAATGAGTGAATCTGGTTGCGTGCTATGGGGCAAAGGCCCCGCAGCACGCAACCCTTCTAGCCTGCTTCTGTAAGGACGACGGGTGGCGATCCCGCCGTCCTCAGGCCCCGATCATGGAGGTCGATGGTCTTGGGCGTAGATGAGTCTGCGGCGGCCTCGCCGCTGACTACGGAACTCGGCGGGGAGGGCACGCTCCCTCTCCCTCTCGGCCGCCTCCTTCGCGAGCACGACTTGCTCGCAGAAGGACACGGCCGCGTTCCACCTACTCCCGCTGGAGACCATGGCTTGAAGCATGGTCTCCAGCGAGAGGGTATCCACGCCCAGACCCACTACGAGGTCCCGGCGCTGACTCGCCCACGCTGAGCACTCCACCAACGTGTGGAGTGCGGTGTCGTCGTCGGAAACCTCGCAGTGTTGACACCGGGGTGTGACCTCACGATGGATGCGAAACAGATAGCTACCGAAGCATCCATGCCCGGTAACGATCTGCGTCGCACGATACGTGAGGTCACCATGCTGCCTCTGCAGCCAATCGTCCATGATCGGTCTCACCGCCGCGATGATGGTGGCACCCCACTTGGGTTGCTCAAGTCGCACCCTCCATGACTCCATGAGATCCTGGCGGAGTTGGGACCGCCGGTCATCGATTTCTCGAGACGCAGGCCTGTGGTCCCGCTCCAGCGCCTCCTTGCGCCATTGGAACAATGACGCAAGGGCTCTCGCTTCCAGGTCCCATGGAGGGGTCCCGGCTAGGAGACATAACGTTACATCTGTAAACAATTATATTGTGTTTATATGTTCATATTATAAATGTATAGACACTATAGGTACAGACGTCAGAGGATGTTATAAAGTCCTACCTCGAGCTACGCAACTGTACTATGTAAACCTTTCGTATTTATATGAAGGTCAGTTATTGAACCTTACTTTTAACGCGAGGTTAAACTCAGATTAATCGTAGTGTAGTCAATGATTTGGAAATACTTAAACGGGTATGTAAACATTAGTAATAACTAAATTCGCTTTTGAAACATAAAGTTAGAGTCCAGGTGGGTAGGCTCGATGTGGGACATCATGCATTAGTTCCACAATAATTGGATTGTATATATATGACGTCATATCTTTAGGAGCTTACTAGCCTTTTGATCCGGGACTGCCCGGGCTGGTGACAGGGTGTCGCTGTGTTAATGATAAGTGAAAATCATAATCATTGATTCACCTGATTAAATAAATGTAAGGGTCATAAGTGACTGAGCCAAATTAAAACAACGCACATTCCAAAATAATAAATTGTAGGCAATTTTTGAATAAAATTATGTTGCTTGAGCCAATCGGCAATTAACTCAAATTGTAATAACATAATGATCCAATTACTCATAAACAATGTCCCAAGCATTGTTCTGGATAACTTATATTGGAATAGTTTAAGAGTAAACTATGGTCGATGCGTGTTCAAGATTGTTCAAGGCCTAGTGTATATTTCAACCTACTAAACCAAAAGGAAATGTTAGTTGCACTGACGTAACTCGTGCCATACTCCCGAGGCTTCATTCTTTTAGAATTCTAATGATGTAAATAACTAAATTTTAATAAAATGCCAATTACTTCATTATGGCTTATTGCTAACAGTAAAATGTAAATATACTACAATTTGTACCTGGATATCAACTATTCAATTCTAAATCGTGATACAAAGGTTATTTAGTAAAATTATAGGTTCTAGAACAATCCTGGATGTCGACGTCAGTGTTTCCATAATGTGTAGCTTAGCCAAGGAACACCCCACGTGTATGCCTGTGATATACGCTTGTAATGGACGTCCAATCAACCTACACTTAATACCTATACCTATTTTGTTTTACTCAAATTTTTACTTTATGTTGCTACCCATCACACAAGGTTTCACGAACACTAGCTGCTACTATCCCTGATTAAATGAGACATTCTGTACCACATAGTTATAAAATGAAAATATAGTTACCTACTACATAAGTATTACTGTCTACACTGAACTCAATTTTGAGCGGAAATATATTGTCAGAATAAAAAAGGATATTACAGATCTTTGTAGAATTCAGTAGCAAATTCAAATCAAACTGTGTAATTCATACAAAACGCTTACAGTACAAATACGCTGTGTGATAGTTCAGGTAGATTTACATACTGTCAAGTCTGAAGGCCCCAGGATAAGTAGCTAGTGTGTCCGACCCCTTATTATATATGTAGCATATACATATTAATATAATAATATTGCCATATATATGTTGCCATGTTAGTTTTACAAAATTACATAATTTTAGTTGTTAAATTAGATTTAAGTCAAAGATCTGTCGATGCCAGCAGGAATGTTGGCATGTAATTAAGTTTAACTTTTTTTATAATATTTATATTGCTTTGCTATTAACAATATGTAGACTAAAGTACACATCTCGCAAAGATTTCTTCGTCCTTATTGATTTATGTATTATCTTCGATCTCATTGTGTTCTTGCGAATGAATTGTTTTGTAATTGTAAGCTGCTAACTGCCCTGAAGACATCGACAGGTTACTGGGGTTATTTAACTGTAGAAATAAATGTTGTTCAAAAGATCTATAAATAATAACTAAACAATTTCGTTTACACACTAACCACCCGGCGCTAACTTGTTACATTAAGAACAATTAGTTAAAATAATAAGTTAGATAAATTATTGTTTAAATTATCGTTATAATCACTGAGATATAAATCTAGTTATTGCGAATAATATATTTCAATTGATGATTGGACGAAATTATTTAAAACGCGTACACACGAACTAATTATTACAAAATAAATATTATGTGCCATATCTTAGGGAAGAGGGTAAAAAACAATAGTAACTTGTATTCTGTATGTTAATTTTCCTACAATACCTTGCTTCTGAACGACATGACGTGTGAAATGAACTGTCAACGTAAGCTTATTGTTTTTTAACTGCCGGTCGTTAAAATTGAAGGTCTATGGACAGTGGAATGCATAGATCCCCAATAATATTAATAATCTATCGTTTTGCCCCATTTTATTACGATTCGCTCAGGCGTAGAGACGTTTAAAATCAGACAGTATTTTTTTACATTTACGAGTATAATTATTTAAATGATAAACGTTTAGTTTATTAACTGTGTAATTGTTAAATGGCGAACGTGTGGAACGCGCTTTATATAATAAGAAAATGTCTTTCCAAACTTTAAGGTCGTTCTGTTGCAACACAATCTGTCTGCGTAGGTTCAACGCCTTAAACTACCTTTGCATACGGTATGCGCTGCAATTTCAGAACGATCTTTCGTGATCCATCGAAACTGTTTAACTAGTTTTAGGATTCGTTTGTACAACAGTTCATGCTTCTATCAAATTAGAAATTAGTCGAACAGTTTCGGTCGTATACGCGAGTTTAGAGGTATGATAATATAGGTCATGAAACTTAAAGCTTGTTAAGACATGTACCTTACCGTCTAGTACCATTATGTTCCGATACAATTGTGAAGAGCTCAGTGCAAAATAGCTAGCTATTGAAATGTTTATTCTCATAATATACTTATTGTTATAGTTCGCCAAAGAGTTAATAAATGATAAAAGAGTGTTATATCACTTTTGAAGTCGCTAGTTAATAATTCAATTTTTGATTTTGTTTTAATTTATTATTAACTTATTATAATTATTAGTGTATAGAGTAACATACGGTTTATAGCAAATTGTGGAATATTATGAAACTACTTACAATATTAATTTGACGACTTTGCATGTCACAATATTAGTTAATGAACATAAACCCTATTATCAAGTTTATAATATGTATATTGCAGACTTTTTTTAAAAATTGATTCAATTATTTATTATTATACACTTATTACGTTTAGTATGCTAGATATATGATGAAGGATAATAAATAATTTTAATTATATTATTGTATGTGTTTTATTTCGCTACTAGTTGACCGTACAGACAGAGCCATAGTACTGTTTTATAAATTACTAGCTGATCGCCGCAGCTCCGCCCGCTTACTCGTTCCCGGTTCCCGTGGGAACACATTACCGGGATAAAAAGTAGCCTATATTACTCAGGCTGAATGTAGCTTTCCAATGGTGAAAGAATTTTTGAAATCGGCACAGTAGTTTTTGAGTTTATTCATTACAAACATACACACAAAAATACATTTCTTTCCTCAAACACACATAAAAATACAAAGTTAATACTATCAGGCGTTACTTTTCGGAAGTCCATAGTTAAATTAAATAAATTTAACTACTTAGCAAAATTCCGTCACATGCAAATTACCCAACTCTCGTATTTATTCATGCACAAGTCCGCCCTCCAAACCCACTTAAAATTAGGCCGAAAGAATAGAGAAATAATTTTGAAAATAGAATAAATATGAGTGTGTATCGTGCAAAAAATAATAAAAACACGGGACGAAACACGTGTCGAGGTTTTTTTTTTAGAGTTGGGTAAATTGCATGTGGCGGAATATTGCAAAGTAGTTAGATTTATTTAATTTAACAAAAATACAAATCTTTCTTCTTTATAATAGTAGTATAGATATAGACAAACATACACACAAAAATACAAATCTTTTCTCTTTATAATACGAGGGTGGATTGAAAAGTAATCGGCCTAACCAAGAAAATAAATACATAATAAATGAAATATATTTTTATTTTTCAACGTAATCACCATCAAGTTCAATGCACTTTTACCATCTTCCCTTCCAAGCATTTAGCCCGTTGAAAAAAAACCAAAAAAAAGTGTGTGTGTCAGCTCCGACGCACGACTGGAGTTTACTCCTTAAGTACGAGTATCTAACCATAACAAATTAGAAAGTTGCGCACTAGAGGTGCGCACCAAAAACGTGACACGATTTTCGTTACTTGTTAGTAGGTTTTACCCCTCGGATTTTTCTCATAGCGGGCGCCTTATATATGAAAATCGATTCTTAAGGAGTAAACTCCAAAAAAAAATCTTCCTTAGAGTCAAAATATGCGTCTACTGCTGCTTTGACCTCGTCATTTGTCAAAAATCTTTGACCTCCCAAGTGCTTTTTTAGGTTAGGGAACAGAAAAACGTCTAACGGTGCCAGATCAGGTGAATAAGGTGGATGCGGTAACAGTTCAAAGCCACAGTTGTGAATTTCTGCCATTGATTGGACAGACGTGTGAACACGCGCGTTATCTTGATGAAACAGGACTTTTCTTCTGATCATTCCTGGAAGTTTTTCTTTTATTTCCTCTCGTAAACGACGTAGTAAGGTGCAGTAATAATCAGAGTTTATAGTCTGACCCCTTTCAAGATAATCGACCATAATCACACCCTTCGAGTCCCAGAATACTGAAGCCATCACCTTACTTGCCGACAAAATCGACTTAGCCTTTTTGGGGGGTGGTGAACCAGGTCTTTTCCACTGTTTTGATTGTTGTTTTGTTTCCGGTGTACAGTAATGAATTCGTCCAAATTCGTCCATAGTAACAAAACGATTCAAAAAATCACATTCATCAGCTTCAAATAACTCCGAACAGTCGCGTGCAATAGTCAATCGCATCCTTTTTTGCTCAACTGAAAACAGTCGCGGAACCCACCTCGCAGACACCTTGTGGAAACCCAACACGTTGACTATTGTCTTGAGTACGTTCATAAGAGATGCCTATAATCTCGGCTATCTCTCTAATTTTCAATCTGCGGTCTCCCATAATTAAGTTGAGTATTTTTTTAACATTTTCGTCAGTAGTGGACGTCGAAGGCCTTCCAGAGCGGGGTTCGTCTTTCACACTCTCTCTACCACGCTTGAATTCTGCTATCCATTTTTTAACGGATGAATATGAAAGAGCGCAATCCCCTAATGTACTGACCATATCATCATGAATGGCTTTTGATGACAGCCCCTTCTTATGGAAGTACTTAATGACGGCACTCTGTTTGATTTGCTCTATTAGCGGTTTGTCAGATTGCTTTGTTAATAAATTTATAAAATTATCGCACACGTTTCAAACTTCACACAATTAACAGGTCTGAACTGAACTAAATACTGTGGGTAGATTTGATTTTTAGAACTAAATGGATCAGGCCGACTACTTTTCAATCCACCCTCGTACTAGTATAGATCAATTGCAATGGTTGTCGTAAGGTTTTTTTTATTTGATATTGTAACACAAGTATACCTACAACTAGCTACTTGGCATTCTTATCTCCCTACAGTTCTACAGTAACGGAATATGGTAAGTAACTGAAATATTAACGACAATCACCTTAGCACTCATAACGCCCCAGAAGGTAGGTACTTTGGTACTTTATCTCTGCTAGTAAGTTAATATAGCAACACGAATATCTGCTTTAAGCCTACGTAGCACTCGTGTAGCCCTAGTACTTTATCTTTCAGAGTCAGTTAATATAGCAACACGAATATCTGCTTTAAGCCTACGTAGCACTCGTGTAGCCCTAGTACTTTATCTTTCAGAGTCAGTTAATATAGCAACACGAATGTCTGCTTTAAGCCTACGTAGCACTCGTGTAGCCCTAGTACTTTATCTTTCAGAGTCAGTTAATATAGCAACACGAATGTCTGCTTTAAGCCTACGTAGCACTCGTGTAGCCCTAGTACTTTATCTTTCCGAGTCAGTTAATATAGCAACACGAATGTCTGCTTTAAATCTACGTAGCACTCGTATAGGCCTAGTACTTTATCTTTCCGAGTCAGTTAATATAGCAACACGAATGTCTGCTTTAAGCCTACGTAGCACTCGTGTAGCCCTAGTACTTTATCTTTCCGAGTCAGTTAATATAGCAACACGAATGTCTGCTTTAAGGCCGATACCTCACCGAGACGCCATGGCGACGTGGCCAGCGACGTCGCCAACTAGTTCTCATTGAGATATATGACGGCTAACTCACTTGGCGACCGACTGGCGACGTCGCTGGCCACGTCGCCATGGCGTCTGGGTGAGGTATCGGCCTAATGCACGGATATCAGCATTTTATACTAAACATTTACATTTTAAACTACCTAAGCTATTAATTTGTGTTAAGTACTTACGTAATTAACATTAATAATTCTTTAAATTCCCACAGCCGCACTACCTATGTTACGACGTCGCTGGCCACGTCGCCATGGCGTCTCGGTGAGGTATCGGCCTAAGCCTACGTAGCACTCGTGTAGCCCTAGTACTTTATCTTTCCGAGTCAGTTAATATAGCAACACGAATGTCTGCTTTAAGTCTACGTAGCACTCGTATAGGCCTAGTACTTTATCTGTCCGAGTCAGTTAATATAGCAACACGAATGTCTGCTTTAAGCCTACGTAGCACTCGTGTAGCCCTAGTACTTTATCTTTCCGAGTCAGTTAATATAGCAACACGAATGTCTGCTTTAAGTCTACGTAGCACTCGTATAGGCCTAGTACTTTATCTGTCCGAGTCAGTTAATATAGCAACACGAATGTCTGCTTTAAGCCTACGTAGCACTCGTGTAGCCCTAGTACTTTATCTTTCCGAGTCAGTTAATATAGCAACACGAATGTCTGCTTTAAGTCTACGTAGCACTCGTATAGGCCTAGTACTTTATCTTTCCGAGTCAGTTAATATAGCAACACGAATGTCTGCTTTAAGCCTACGTAGCACTCGTGTAGCCCTAGTACTTTATCTTTCCGAGTCAGTTAATATAGCAACACGAATGTCTGCTTTAAGCCTACGTAGCACTCGTGTAGCCCTAGTACTTTATCTTTCCGAGTCAGTTAATATAGCAACACGAATGTCTGCTTTAAGTCTACGTAGCACTCGTATAGGCCTAGTACTTTATCTGTCCGAGTCAGTTAATATAGCAACACGAATGTCTGCTTTAAGCCTACGTAGCACTCGTGTAGCCCTAGTACTTTATCTTTCCGAGTCAGTTAATATAGCAACACGAATGTCTGCTTTAAGCCAACGTAGCACTCGTGTAGCCCTAGTACTTTATCTTTCCGAGTCAGTTAATATAGTAACACGAATGTCTGCTTTAAGCCTACGTAGTACTCGTGTAGCCCTAGTACTTTATCTGTCCGAGTCAGTTAATATAGCAACAAGAATGTCTGCTTTAAGCCAACGTAGCACTCGTGTAGCCCTAGTACTTTATCTTTCCGAGTCAGTTAATATAGCAACACGAATGTCTGCTTTAAGCCAACGTAGCACTCGTGTAGCCCTAGTACTTTATCTTTCCGAGTCAGTTAATATAGTAACACGAATGTCTGCTTTAAGTCTACGTAGCACTCGTGTAGCCCTAGTACTTTATCTTTCCGAGTCAGTTAATATAGTAACACGAATGTCTGCTTTAAGCCAACGTAGCACTCGTGTAGCCCTAGTACTTTATCTTTCCGAGTCAGTTAATATAGTAACACGAATGTCTGCTTTAAGTCTACGTAGCACTCGTGTAGCCCTAGTACTTTATCTTTCCGAGTCAGTTAATATAGTAACACGAATGTCTGCTTTAAGTCTACGTAGCACTCGTGTAGCCCTAGTACTTTATCTTTCCGAGTCAGTTAATATAGTAACACGAATGTCTGCTTTAAGTCTACGTAGCACTCGTGTAGCCCTAGTACTTTATCTTTCCGAGTCAGTTAATATAGTAACACGAATGTCTGCTTTAAGTCTACGTAGCACTCGTGTAGCCCTAGTACTTTATCTTTCCGAGTCAGTTAATATAGTAACACGAATGTCTGCTTTAAGTCTACGTAGCACTCGTGTAGCCCTAGTACTTTATCTTTCCGAGTCAGTTAATATAGTAACACGAATGTCTGCTTTAAGTCTACGTAGCACTCGTGTAGCCCTAGTACTTTATCTTTCCGAGTCAGTTAATATAGTAACACGAATGTCTGCTTTAAGCCTACGTAGCACTCGTGTAGCCCTAGTACTTTATCTTTCCGAGTCAGTTAATATAGTAACACGAATGTCTGCTTTAAGTCTACGTAGCACTCGTGTAGCCCTAGTACTTTATCTTTCCGAGTCAGTTAATATAGTAACACGAATGTCTGCTTTAAGTCTACGTAGCACTCGTGTAGCCCTAGTACTTTATCTTTCCGAGTCAGTTAATATAGTAACACGAATGTCTGCTTTAAGCCTACGTAGTACTCGTGTAGCCCTAGTACTTTATCTTTCCGAGTCAGTTAATATAGCAACAAGAATGTCTGCTTTAAGCCTATGTAGCACTCGTGTAGTCCTAGTACTTTATCTCTTCGAGTCAGTTAATGTAGCAACACGACGCGACCCTATATACAAATAATAGACCATATCCTGGATTCGCCCATTGATGATCGCCCAGATTTTATCCCAGTTTTGCGTTCTCGTGGGAACTGAGAACTTAAGGAATTGAGTTTAAAAATACAACTAAGTTTGGAACTTAATTTGCAATTTAATTAAGAAAATACATCACAACACAACCACATATAGACAATTAAATATTTTTCTTGCTAAAATAGTCTGTAATTTTTCGACTAATTCGTTTCTTTGCGTCACTAGCGCATAAATTTTTATCTTCATGTTCCATTGCTGGATTACAATAGTTGACTATAACATTTTTACTTCTATTACCGAGCGATGGACTCGTAACTGAGGAGTTCGGTTCGGCGTCTATACTTTGTAAAGTATCAAATAATGACTTTCTTGAAATACTTTCTTCAGGTAATTTACTATTTTGATTTTCTGTAGTATTCGTTTCTTCTAAATTCTGTATAGTGTCAAGTAATGACCGACAGTTAGGACTGCTGCCTTTACTTTTATTATTGTCTTGTATGTCTCTCTGTTTGTCAGGGGCAAACAATTTATTTGAAGTTGAACTACAACAATCTTCAAGTTTTCGTTTTGCGTCTAACAATGACCTCTCAGTATCTCTGTCTGTTCGTTTGTCTGCCTTGTCTGTTTGTATAGTGGATAGTACCAAACTTATGTCTAATTTATCTTGTGAGAACAAGTCTGGTGAGTGGTTGGTACTGTTATCAATGTCTATAACAGTCTCCGGTATCGCCTGTGTCGTACTCTGCAACATAGTACAAGCTTCGCTAAGTTTCACGCTAGATGGCGTTGCATTTTAGAACAAAGGCGGTCTCGGTGGACATTAGTAAATCGAATCGTTGATTACAGAAATTATATTAATTAACTATTTACACTGTCGATTGACGGCACTTGGTGGAATCTGCTACAAATATTGCGCAAAAACACATATACTTTACCACTGTTATATGGAAAAGTATAATAATATGTGCCTGTGCAATATATGTTAATTAAAAAGATAATAAATCAAAAAATGATTGTAATATAACGCAATAAGGTTTTATTTTGCGAATTACTTAACAGATTTTTTTTTCTTTTTTTTATATTTAGGTTGACAAATTGACGCCACCCGCCTGATGGTAAGCTGTGGCGACATCTGGCGATTGTGGGCGACTCTCACAGTATACAGGAATACTATGGAGAGTGGTCCTCAACTTGACGACCCAGTGATGTGCCTCTTCACGCTTCGCTTAAAGAACCCAGGGTTATATGTGGGAGGAAACACGTGCACAGGCAGGGCGTTCCAAGCCACTATCGTTCGGCAGAGAAACGAACGTTTAAAACGTTCGGTTCTCGCGAAGACGGTTTCCACGGTATGAGGGTGACATCTCTGCCCGGCACGCGTTGTTCGGTATCGGAAGGGAGAGGGTGGGATCAGGTTGAAGAGCTCTTCAGAACACTCACCGTTGTAAATACGGTAGAACGCGGCCAAGGAAGCGATTGTTCGGTGCTGAGCTAGCGGCTTAAGGCTTCCCGTTACCTCCGGACAGTCTATAATGCGAACAGCGCGTCGCTGCATAGCGTCGAGAGCGTCCAGCATATATTTCGCGAGGCAGTCCCAGAGGTGAAAGCAGTATTCAACGCAGGGTCTAATCTGCGTTTTGTACAGCAGACACCTCTGGTGCGGTGTAAAGAATCGCTTACCTTGTTCAGTATTCCTAGTTTCCGCGAAGTTAGCCCAATACATCTCTCAATGTAGTTTGTGTTATTGAGCTCTCGACGAACGTCTTTGCCAAGGATGTCTAGATTGTCCTTCATTGGTAATATTGCATTCTGAAGAGTGGGTAGGGGAAGGAAACGGGATATTTTCGCAGTAAGTGCACACGCCTGTGTTTTGTGGGCATTTAACTCGACCAAGTTCTCGGCACCCCATTGGGGAGATACTGTCGATGTTACGGTCGAGATCAACCACGAGTCGTCGTCTCTCCTCCTCAATCTCGGATCGCCCCGCCTTCGGACGAACCGAGTAACTCCCGTGCAGTGTGCTGTCATCTGCATAGCAATGAATGTTCCCGAGGGATAGCATATCATTGATATGCTATCCCTCGTGAAGAAAGAAAGTTGGTGATAGTACGGACCCCTGCGGTACCTCGGCATTCACTTGCAAGAAGCGAGAAGCCTGGCCATCGCAGAGGACCCGCACTCGGCGCTCGTTTAAAAAGCTGGCAATCCAGCTGCACAGTTGAGGAGGTAGACCATATGCCGGAAGCTTGGAAAGGAGCGAAGCATGCCAGACCCTATCGAAAGCTTTGGCGATGTCCAGGCTAATAGCCAAGGACTCGCCGTACCTTTCCATAGCCTCACCCCATACATGCGTGATGAATGCCAGGAGGTCACCCGTTGATCGTTTTGGCCTGAAACCATATTGCCGATCATTGATTAGCGAGTGATCCTCTAGGTATCGCATGAGCTGCTTATTGATAATAAGCTCAAGCACCTTGCTGGCTTGCGAGAAGCACTGAGGTGACAGCTATGGGTCGATAGTTGCCTGGATCGGATCGATCCCCCTTCTTGGGGATCGGTGGTACGTTCGCCTCTTTCCAGACCTCCGGTACGAGCCCTGTAGAGTATGACAGGCGGTTCAGACGCGTTAATACTGGAGACAACTCAGCAGCACATTTTCGAAGCACCACCGCCGGAATGCCGTCAGGGCCACTGGCTTTCCGCGTGTCGAGTGACCGTGACCGCAGCACTGTTCGTACATCACATTGCCTGATAACAATATCAGGCATAGTGTGGCCACAGTTGGCGATGGCGGGGAGCTGCAGGCCACGGTTGTCGACCTGGAAAATAGCCGCAAAGAGGTCTGCGAGCATGTCCGCCTTCTCTTGGGCTTTGTGAGCCAGTGATCCATCAGGATGACGCAGTGGTGGCAGCGAGGGTTGGCAAAAATTGGACTGCACGGTTTTGGCCAGTTGCCAGTATCCACGGCTGCCCGTGGGATGGGATGTGAGCTCCTGACCAAGCCGCGCGACGCGCTGGGCATCCGCTCTCTTGAAGGCCCTCCGGTCTGAACCTAGTGGCCCTATTGTACGCTGCTTTGAGGCGGCCCACGTTCAGGTCACGTGCCGCCCGAGCCCTGACTCAAACGCGATATGCCGACTGTTTTTTTCTGGACAGCTTCGGCACAATCACACCCGAACCAGGGGCGGGCTATGCGGATGCTGGCGACATCAGTGTATGGGATATAATATTCTATCCCTAGACTGATCTCGCCAGAAACGGCAGCAGCGCTATCCTAAGGCGCCTTCCCTACAAAGCAGCGTTGGCTCCACGGGACGGACGCAAAGTAATCGCGGAGACCGTCCCAGTCTGCCGACGAGTAGTGCCATAATCGTCGAGTCATTTGCTCAGCACGAGCAGGAGGTGGCACTTTCAAGCTGGCATGCACCACACAGTGGTCGGAAGTACCCAGTGGGGCGCGTACCAACACACTGTACTGGACTGGGCGACTCGTCAGCAATAGATCCAGCAAGGCGGGCGTGTGGTCTGACCTGTCAGGTATCCGGGTGATACCCTGTACCATCTGGGTCAGCCCGTGGGAGAGAGCGAATGCATGCACGGTTCGTCCAGCAGACATGGTGAGATATGGGGAAGCGTGAAGACAGGGCGATATTTGGTGCGGCAGTAAGTGACAAAGTGCAGAGGCTAGCTTCGTCTAGAACCGTGTGGTTAGGTCGGAGCCGACCCGCCGGACGGAAGGGCTCCCAAACCCCCCTGATGCAAGGCCGCCGCTACCCCACACCGGTTACCATCCGGAGCGGCGACCTCGCAACAGGATTATGCGCAACATGTGGGGCAGCCTACTGGGGTGGTTCGTCCCAGGCGGGCCCCATGACTATGTTGCGGGCGGCCGCGGCAACGCCGTTGCTAAGGGTCTCCCTGGCCGGCGAATCGACCCACACCACCCACACTAGACTCCGCTTCGCCCCCACTGGACCCCTGCCTGCCGCACCATACATCGCCCCGGACCAACACTGTTGTACCGCCTGGTATCCACGTAGGGGCCGAAGCCACCACATGGGTACCGTAATATACGAACCTCGTCCGTTAATCAGCAGGTGAGGTCGCTGGGGCCTGATAGATGTAAGAAGGGCCTCTTTGCACCCAAAGTGCATTAACTGCACACCTATGTTGAATCAGTTGGGGGTTTCAGGTAAGTGAGTGATTAGCCCATTATACCTAAGCCCATCGGTGGGGCTGCCACTTCAGAGCCTATGGGCAGGCTAGGCATGTAAGTCAAAGTATATTGAATAAAAATATTTTAACTTAGACTTTTGACTTTGAAAATAGTCGCTACCAGAAGTACTTTAAATAAATTTAAAAAAAATAGTAAAAATTACCGTTTCTATGAGTTCAACATCTGAATCGGGCGTGGAAGGTTTGATTCCTTTCAAGACTTGTTCTAAGTAAGCGTGTAAACGGCGCTTTAGAACGTCCTTCTGATTTTCTGAAAATTTCACGATGTGGTTGTATAGTTCCCCTGGAAGATACAACACATTAATACATGTATTAGGAGGCAAGTCTATTGACGTTAACAGGAACCTTGGATATCAGTCAGGAGGATTAGGATCGCGGATTATGTTATAATGTTGATTGATGGCACTTGGTAGAAGTTGATATCGATTTCGTCTCACGAGACATCAGACTTTGACAAAAATAACAACACGGTAAACACTTCTCCCTTGACTAAAACCTGGTCTCCTCTACAACTCTAAGGTCTGCTGGCAGATAAGTCACATTGACTTAAGCCTTTGTGCATAATCTTTGTATTAAACTTTATATATATATATATATTTGATTATGTACAAAAGAATAAAAAAAATGGAATTTTTTTGTGCATTTTTGAATTTGCCGTTAGGACGAAACTAGGTCAGTGTAAAAAAGTAAAACTGTGGAAAGATGTTTTTGTTCAATATGTTTGGCTCTAGAGATAGCACTCATTCAGCTAATTTAATATGCACTAGTTAATACTGGCGGCTCCACCCGCATGGTAGTTTTCTCGTTTTGCCAATTAACACATTACCGATATAAAAGTAATTTACCTGTTATGACTATAAGCTATATTAATGTAAAGTTTCATTAAAAACTTCATGTCATAGAGGTTTATCTCATGGAACTATTAGTCTATAAGATTTCTCCAAAGTATAAAAATAAAATTAATTAGTTATAATATCAAAACTCACCCACAGTAACATTATATCTCGCCAACATATCATACATATTAACAATATCATCTCTCAGCGTAGCGTCTCCGAAGGTATAATACGCCATAGGTCTCCTAGCTTCGGCACACGCCATCAGCTGTAGGAGGCTCTTCAGGTGAGGGGTTCCGCCGAAGGCTCCGCAGCCCCAGTTGCCTGTGGCCACCCCGGGGTGCTGCAGACCTGGGTGGGAGGCTGAGGGCTCTGTGTCATAGGATACGCCTACCCATGCCTGGGGAAACACCAAAGTATAAGTGAAATAGCCGTAACACGTTTACGTAAAGCTAGTATTTGGATTCCAGCCCTGTGACCATAGCATCGGAAAATATAAATATTTTAGACATACTCACACAACGTCATCCAGCCGAAACTAAGCTAAAAGCTTGTGCTATGGGATCTAGACAACTGATAAACATACTTATATATTTCTAAATACATACATACATACATAGAAAACGCTCGAACTACGAAAAAAATATTTGTGGATCACACAAATATTAGATTCGACCTGGGAATCGAACCCGAGAAAAAAAATCCTGCGATATATTGGTTAAAGGCAAACTCTTTGCTAAGAGGGCTGCAGACGCTCGCTCGTTATGGTGGTCAAAATGGCGTAATGTACTGATGATAATGAAGATTTAATTTATTATTATTAGATAAACCCGCCACTTCCGTATGAAAAGGAAGGAGACAGCGGTATATATAAAAAGTCAGTTATGGTGAAATAAATGGTTTATTGACTGAGGGAGCGAAGCTCGCGAAGGTTCCGTTTCAACTTGCAGACTGGGGAGAATTTCTTTTGTCTGTACCCATCTACGGGTTCTGTCAGATCATGTTTGAGGCCGTATTTATCAACCGATTTGCATGAAACTTTACACACACACTCCTTGCTTACAATGAATAACATTTGAATGATATTTTTTGATTGGATGATTGGATGACAAATGAAAGAGTAATAAAGAAAATTGAAGAAGAAATTTTCTAAACAAAACCGCTCCCGAAGTCTACGGTTCACAGAACCACTAGTTTAATGTCCCTCAATCTGCAACCCCTACACCAGGGTCAAGTAACATAAACCCACATTATGTAGTTGGTTCTGAAACATTTGCGTTGATGCTTTTCGAAATTGCGGCGAGATCTAGATGATCTAAATAATTTTCTGTACTAGTAAGGCCATCCAGACAAGATAATTTTTGTCAACAAACGGACCGTTACTGCGTTACATTACGATAGCAAGTGATTATTATCTCTGTTCTTATCACTCGTACGCAGTAATGACGTAAGTTGGTCGATGAGAGCTGTCGTTGCGAGTTTCGTGGTACAGGAAACATTTAGTACCGCAGTTGTCAACATTTTAAAGATGACTTGGACACTTCTAACGAATCTTATTTTTTCTAATACAGACGACAGAGATTAGAGTAGGGATTATTGTTTGCTCTGAAATTTTCTTTACATATTACATTTCGTTTCGCTGGCCTCTTTAATATTGTTTTATAAGTGACCGGGGTTTTATAAGTGTTCGGGGGGCTCGTGGTCTAGTGGTAACCGACAATGTTAACACATTGCAAAGGTTAAGCAACATCGACTCAGGCCGGTCTTAGGATGGGTGACCATTTCTTAAGACATTGAGACCGCTCCGTGCCTCGGAGAGCACGTTAAGCCGTCGGTCCCGGTTGTCATACTAACATCTATGGCATGTCGTTAGGGGTAGTTGGAGCCCTAAATCAAAAATCCGACCGGTCTAACTACAGAACTTCGATATCGCCCATGGGTTGTGGAGGTCAGATGGCAGTCGCTTCACGGAAAATATCGAAGTTCAGCCGAATCGCAGTTAGACCGGAAAGCCGACCCCAACTGAGTTGGGAAAAGGCTCGGTGAATGATGAAGTGACCTTGTTCAGATCCCTCGTGACGTTGTCCTTGTGGAACTCCCTTAGCGGTGAGGATGTGGGTGCGGCGTCTATAGCCAGGACTGTGGTGCGACGTCTAGCGGCCGCGTCCCTAGGCGTGACGTCACACACGTCCCCGTCCCACTGGAAGCTGTGCCCGTAGCCCTTGTAGCGACTGTACCGCTCGCATCCTGAACAAATTTGAACAGAATACATACATTCATTCAGTCATGCCTCTTTCCCGTTGAGGTAGGCATATACTATGGAATTCCATACTTTTTTTACAGAGTTTGGGTATTCTTACAACAAATTCTAACAAGTTAGTTACATGTACCATGCATAATACAAGGGCTGAAAGGAAATTGGTTCGAAATCATCGTTATTGTAAAATATTTGAGAAAAAGTTAGCAGATATTTTATATAATATGATATTATTACAAATAATTAGGTAATTATAACAGAGCATACTAACAAACAAACTTTATTACTTATATATTATTATAATATATTATATATTACTAAAAGTATCATGATACCATACTATACAACACGTAAGAACTTTATAAAAACAACATACCAATAATAAGGAGAACCTCGTTGGGCCTGAGTTCCTCAGTGAACAACATGGTCACTAACAACTCCGGACAGATCACGAACCGGATCTCCTCTTGTACACACCCGTGACCCAGCACTCCACCCCCTAGGAACCTGGAGAACATATAGGACAGGATGTTTTTTGATAAGAAAATAAAGAAATTCTCATATCAACCAAACATAACTATGTAGTATATGTAAGTTTATTAACCTGCACACACATCAGGACCTGTTTGCATCACGATCTCCTCTCTTAGGCCCACTGGAAGAGATCTCTTTAGAGATAAGTGGCGCCATTGTATACATGTTTAGTTTGTATCCATTTACTGTTTTATTTACTGTGTGTGTACAAAAATAAATAAATAAATAAATAACTTATCAAAACTATTGTAAACACGGGTTTAATAAGTATGGTCAGTTATGTCAATTAGGTAAGTAGTTTCATCACAGAGTGCGGCGACGGGGTGCAGAACAAGTACTGCGATATAATTCCAATACCGCTAAGAAGCATTGTCTTTCAACCAACATTTGGACTTAATTTATTTATTTATTTATGTACACACAGTCTGCGGGGGTTAGGTCGGGATGAGAATCCCGCGTCGTTGGGGTAGGGTTTTATCCCGCGTCAGTGAGTGAATCTGGTTGTGTGCTATGGGGCAAAGGCCCCGCAGCACGCAACCCTTCTAGCCTTCTAGTCATAGATTTTTTTTTTACTGTTGCTGGTTGAAGTTTGATTTGTACTGATTTTTTATTGATGCTATTACTATCAATCTTCTATCTACGACCCATTTAGTTGACTCTTTAGGTAACTCTTATTTTATTTTTCATAATAATGAAGAAACTAATCTGCTACACAAAAATCGTATAAAAATAAAAATTTGAACAAAAATAAACGAAATAATCTTCAAAGCCTTATAACTTGAAAAGGGTTAGGGTGGGGGGCAGGGGTCCAAGGTGAAATTTGTCAGAAATGGTGGGAAGTACCACCCCCGCACGGGGTTCGCACGACTTACCAGGTAACCCTGTATGCATTATTGTGAATGGAAACATTATACATGTATACAGCGGCGCCATTTATCTCCAAAGAGATCTCTTCCAATGGGCCTGAGAGAGGAGACGTGAGTTCAATCAGGTGCTTGTGTGTGTGCAGGTTAATACTGTTATTCAGGTTAATAAACTTACATACACTTTAACTACATAAATACACAAATACATACATATTAAGTTATCATAAATATAGATACATAAACATACAGATTGTTAAGGAAGGGAAGCGAGATAATGTTCCTTCATTCTCTTCTTGAAAACATATACAGATTTGCAGTTTCTTATATCTATTCTTATATCTATCTAGTTATAAGAAACTCTGATGATAGTTTTCTTGTGTCGATTCCCACGGATATGCATTACCGTACCGGCTACCTTTAGCAATCGGAAATTATATAGGGATAATACAACTATAAATTAGCAAAGGAAATATTCAAAATCGGTTCAGTAGACCCCCTATTACGTCACAAAATTTACTTCTATATAATACTAGCATAAATAATGCTTCAAGTTCATATGTCACGTCTGCACGTCTCATATGTATCGGCAGATCATTCCACAGGCGAACAGTCTTATTAATTAAATTAAACGAAGACTCACTTATTAGCGAAGTCAACTTGTATGAGTCCCTGTGCGTCCTCTATGGTGTTGGTCGCGTCCACGTGCAGCGGCACGCCGGCCACGCGCCGCTCGGAGCCGGCCCACGCGGGGAGCGCGCGCGGCGGCACGCTGCGGCGCGAGAACGTCAGCGCGCCGCCCGGGACTGTACTGGAAACATACAGCGTGTGTAGTCCAGCACTATGAGCGTGCCGTCAGAACAGAGCGTTTCTTTTGCCATTTTATCGATAATGATGCGGAACCCTTCGTACGCGAGTCCGACTCGCACTTGGCCAGTTTTTTCTTGAAGCTCCTTTAAATATCTCGCTCGGACTGCAGAGATTTTATTTAATGGTATGTAACATATGTTCTGGCAGTTGGAATTTTGGTTTGAATTATGAGTGTTTATGGATTTTATATGTGTAGTGCCCGGTAACGGCAATAAGCTAGCCCTATTACTTGGGACCAACAATATTACTGGCAAAGTGTGGGTGTGTAATACCCCTCTGCCTACCCCTTCGGGAGTATAGGTATCACGAATGACATGTATCACATGTCATCATTGATTATCGACAAACTCACTATCAATATCACACAAAATCATTTCTTTCTCCCTGAAGGTATAAACAGAAGCGTTTAATATGCCTACGTTTCATCAGTCACTTTGCTGGCGAGATTGCCATATCCGAGCACTTTGGATAATTCAACTGAATCTATTCATTTGTGAGCATAAACACCAATAGGTGACAATTACTTCGACCATGGAGATTTTGATCCTTTAGCACTCTTGTCTCTTAATATAGTTGTGTAAACTGCGCCAATTGACTTCAAACATATTCTAAATCAAGAAACTCAATGCCAACTTAATGCTGTTATAAAATAAATAAAGAATGTCACCTTTAATAACAACTCTTCTAAAGTAATGGCAAATACATTTCAGCTTTTCCAAGTTTGAGTCTGAATTTGTTGATTCATAGAGTGAGTAACTGGAATAAAAAAGATTGTAAGTATAAAATATTTAGATAGAAATTATAAATTACAAGAACTGAAATGACATGAGGACTCGAAGCCATGGCTGTTCGCTAACAAGGGAATGCTCTGACCACTGAGCTACAATGACCAATACCAACATCATCCAATCTTTGCTTCATATTATAATTTCTAGAACACGCTATTAAGTTGCTATTGTATAAGTTTATTATCACAGTTGATTTTACTTGGTAATCGGTGTGCTGGTTCCCTGAGAAACTGTGTAGGCAGCAACTTCCATCTAAATTCGTCCGACCATTTTTATGTGATTAATAATCATGTGAATGGCCGTTATAATAGCAATAAACTAGCATATAATATTAAATACTTACGTGTTAAAATTAATAAATGGATAAGATGCATACTCTGAGTTGGTCTTTCTGGTGTTTCTTCTTGGGAACGTACAGAAAAATGCATTAGCAAGTAAACTTGCTACCTGTTGTTGGGACAGGGATATGGACCGGTTCTTATGTTGCCTGCAATTGTATAGATCGGAGTTATTGAAAATAATGTAAAATCAGAATACATAGGTCACACTATAAGTTTTGCGTAACTTAAAAAAACAACATGTTAAAACCAAAATATTATGTTTATTGCTTTTCAAAATACTCTCCTTTACATTTTAAACATTTTTTCATGCGATCGAACCATTTTAGACTTCTTACTATACTGACAAGTATACTATGTAAGAGAAGTCTTATAGTGCGGTCCTGTCCGTTTGTCCGCATTTTTCAACTCGAGAACTACAAGTGCTAGAAAGTTATGATTTGGCACATAGAATTTTGGAACAGAATAAACACCATAGCAAAAAAAAAAAAAAAATTATAAAAAATTTAAAATTTATAATAATATTTATTATTTTATTTTTAACATGTGATATCACATAATAGTAAGAAGTCGTCTTATGCCTTCACTGCGATAGTGAAGGGCGCCTTGCTTGTTTTAAAACATGAGGACCACAGATCTGAAGGCATGTTTTCTACGTGCTGATTGAACGCTATCACTCCCTCTTCGGAGTAGGTAAAAGTGAAACCTCTCATCAAATCTTTGATTTTGGGGAAAATACAGAAATCACAGGGTGCTAGGTCGGGGCTATGCGCAGGATGGGTGACGAGATGTAGGTACTTTTTCGGAACCTAAAAATGACTTTGTTTTGTTGGCCGTGTGTAAAGAAGCGTTGGCATGATGAGGGAGAACGCGGCTTTTGGGTCGTCTTTCGCGAACTTTTTCTAACACCCTGGGTAAACAAATGGTAGTGTACCACTCGGCATTAACACTGTTCTGATCTTCAAGTGGAATTGTACAGATGGGACCCGTAGCTGAGAAAAAAACGCGATCATTTTTTTACCAACGTTTCTCGCCTGCCTCACTTTTGTTGGCTTGTTCTCATTTTCAAACACCCATTCACAAGATTGCTGTTTTTTTTCGGGTTCAAAACAATAAATCCACGTTTCGTCTCCTGTGACAATGTCATAAGCAGCATTAGAATGTTCGTGGTCGTACTTCAGTAGCATCTGTGAGCACCATTCCACGCGAGCCCTCTCGAGCTTCTGCTCTGCTGTCAGTTCATGAGGGATCCAACGACAACAAAGTTTCCGAACTTTCAATTCTTCGGGTAAAATTTTCTGGATTTGACTCATAGCAATCCCCAATAGTCCTCGAATTGTCTCATAGGTAATACGCGGGTTTTCTTCAATTAACCGCTTAACAGTAGCCACATGGGTTTTGTTGACGGCAGTTGGAGACCGCCCTTCACGAAATTCGTCATGTAAAGAATCTCGACCTCTCTCAAATCAGCAAACCATCGCCTCACGGTGCTCAAACAACGTGCTTCTCTCCCAAAACCATTTTGAAGACGAGCGGCACAGTCTTGCGGAGAGAGAGAACTTTTAAAATCATAAAAAATCATCGCTCTAAAATCTTTTCGACTTAATTCCATTTTCGTTGCATACGTAGAACTTTGATGTGTGATAAAAAAACAATTGACAAATGATTTCCCGCCAATTGTTTCTTTTTATTACTAAGATGGATGCAACGTTTAAAAAATATAACATTCGAAATTCAAATAGTTCCGATTAGCTAGAAGTGCAAAACTATTAGTGTCCCCCATGTAGTTTAAACATATTCTCGACTAAACATTAGTACGCCCTCTGCCCGCAATGGTATGGGTTTCTCCCACAACAAAAATAAAAATTAGCCTGTAGAACTCAGGGATCATGTGGCTACATATCAGTGCAACAAATTTCAAAATCGGTTTAATAGTTATGGAGCCTATCCAATGCAAATATACAAAGAATAAAATCTTTCCTGTGTATAATATTGTATATGAACAAGGGAGATAATAATTAACGTTTCTTAAATAATAAAATACAATGTAGAGCTTACTTTAATAGAGGTATTGGTGCCTGTACCAACTTAGGAAGATCTAGAGCTAGTTTTACAACCTCAGGTAAGGTTACGTCAAAAAAATACTGCGATTCCTCTTCTTCCAAATACTAAAACAATAAAAAAAATATATTGTAATCCAAAAAAAAGTTTAGGTACAGTCTTGTCTGTAACACAACACAATTTCATACAACTCTGTTGACCACAACACAGTTGTATGTCCCTTCTGTGTCAGTATATCTGCAACTTTTTAATGAAAGTATGTATAATGAGAAAAAAGCTTCAGCAGACTGGTGGTAAAAGTGTATATTTCTGTATTTAATACCAATTAGTTTGCTTCTACTTTTAATTAGATGAAAGTACTGTAAGATACTTCAATCCATACCTCCTCAAAAAAACTTGTGTAAACCTCGAAACTTCCAAGTATTTCTAAAGTTTGTATTATAACTTATGATAGCATTGGCCAGGTCCTGGCTATTTCGCAGCGGCTTTGATAGTGCTTGCTCTATCATCTCCCATCTCTTTTTCAAGTGTGTCTCACCAGCACTCTGGAAAGATAATAAACAAGTCAGAATAGTCATGTTTTTATGATTTGGGATACATAAAGAGAGATCAGGCAATTATAAAAGTTTCACACACAAATCCAATTGGACAGAAATGGAAAAGACAGACATCCATAATGTCTGTATCCCTGAAGTGGTAGGCAAAGGTGCATTGCACACCCACTCTTTACCAGCCACACACTCTTGGTCACACATAATAGGCGGCAAGACTATTACCGTTACCGGTTACTATAGCAAGTTCATAACCATCTGTTATTCGAATAGTAATTGGCAAAATAATAACTAATAACACTTACATCCTCCACTGGATACAAGCTATGACTTGAACAAGGCATCCTAACATGTCAGAGTCCCATTTATCTTGACCTATCTGAGGTTTGGGTGGCCTATCGCTGGCCACACATCCACTACTTGGAACATGGTACAATACTGCATGGTTGTAGGAAGGTGCCACAAGCGGAAACTCTGGAGCACCCCACGGCGATTGTGATCCGTACAACTCCGTCAAAGGTACACCTCTCCAATGATTATCGTTTCCCGTCTCAACACTCATGGTGAGTAATCGTAAAATTCGTAAATGATTACTGTTATCTGTAAATAAGAACACGATAATTAATGCACAAACAATTCACTGTTCTTTGTGTTACAAACTGTGTTACAAACTTGAATAGCGTCTGCATAAGAGCTTAGCAAATAATTTCATTAATTTAATGATAAATAAATAATAAATTCTGTAATTGTTGGTGATTATCATTCGAAGCTTCTGTCAAATAAAAATTTTCAAGTAGGTACCATGTATTGCATTGTATGTCATAAAGTCATAAATGTCAATTGATTTATGAAAGAAATGTCATTTGAGAATTCCTTTCAACCGTATTGAATATTTATATTATGCAATCGTTGTGCCTACATACTTGTGTATGTGAATATTTAGAAAATTTTATTTGGTTTATTTATACCACAGAAGTGTTGAGAAAATGTAAGCGTATTGCAAGAAACTTGCTTCAAGGCGTATAGCATCAATCGGAACGGAACGCAAATCATAAATGTTTGAAAGATGTCATAAGTGTCAGCTGTCTGTCATGCCGTCTGACTGACTGACAGTTAATTGGTCTGCATTCCACAAATTGTATAAAATCGGTTAAAAATAATCAATATTATTATAATAAGTAAAAATATATGCAGTAATTGCACGTATAATACTCGAAAGTTTATTTTTTAATTCTAAATATAAGTAATAATCATGAATTTGGAATTGCTTGGTCAGTTAAATTTCTAGCATCCTGTTTGTTATTGTTTATACTTCCTACTAGCTGTCCCGGAGAACTTCGTACCGCTTCAAATTAACCTTTTAACCTTTACTAAGTTTTGTACGAATTTGTTGAGACCAAAATTAGCCAAATCGGTCCAGCTGTTCTTAAGTAGCGTTATATAGTCGATAGATATTTGTAAGTAAAAGTTTATGGGACTGTTTTTATATTATAATTATCTGTTTACCTTTTTTCAGAATCATTCGGACAAAACTATCCTGAGGTGCGTTAGTCCATTTTGTGTGTTTGCGATCTTAGTGGTTTGTTTGGTTTGATAATAAACTACCTAACTAATATAAATATAAATGAAACAGCTGGTATTTGGTTTCAGGATTTGATGGGTCCCTCGACTCAATATCACTTGCCGC
>OY748293.1:21289616-21347212 GCA_963556515.1 Nudaria mundana | reverse complement strand
AGGAACTTAGTACGGCGCGCGGTTGAAGCGCGCAGGTGTGCAATGTACAGCACCGTTGTCGCATCCCTCGACAGTCAGCAAGCGCAATAGGAACTTAGTACGGCGCGCTGTTGAAGCGCGCAGGTGTGCAATGTACAGCGCCGTTGTCGCATCCCTCGAGAGTCAGCAAGCGCAATAGGAACTTAGTACGGCGCGCGGTTGAAGCGCGCAGGTGTGCAATGTACAGCGCCGTTGTCGCATCCCTCGACAGTCAGCAAGCGCAATAGGAACTTAGTACGGCGCGCGGTTGAAGCGCGCAGGTGTGCAATGTACAGCGCCGTTGTCGCATCCCTCGAGAGTCAGCAAGCGCAATAGGAACTTAGTACGGCGCGCGGTTGAAGCGCGCAGGTGTGCAATGTACAGCACCGTTGTCGCATCCCTCGACAGTCAGCAAGCGCAATAGGAACTTAGTACGGCGCGCGGTTGAAGCGTGCAGGTGTGCAATGTACAGCGCCGTTGTCGCATCCCTCGAGAGTCAGCAAGCGCAATAGGAACTTAGTACGGCGCGCGGTTGAAGCGCGCAGGTGTGCAATGTACAGCGCCGTTGTCGCATCCCTCGAGAGTCAGCAAGCGCAATAGGAACTTAGTACGGCGCGCGGTTGAAGCGCGCAGGTGTGCAATGTACAGCACCGTTGTCGCATCCCTCGACAGTCAGCAAGCGCAATAGGAACTTAGTACGGCGCGCTGTTGAAGCGCGCAGGTGTGCAATGTACAGCGCCGTTGTCGCATCCCTCGAGAGTCAGCAAGCGCAATAGGAACTTAGTACGGCGCGCGGTTGAAGCGCGCAGGTGTGCAATGTACAGCGCCGTTGTCGCATCCCTCGAGAGTCAGCAAGCGCAATAGGAACTTAGTACGGCGCGCGGTTGAAGCGCGCAGGTGTGCAATGTACAGCGCCGTTGTCGCATCCCTCGAGAGTCAGCAAGCGCAATAGGAACTTAGTACGGCGCGCGGTTGAAGCGCGCAGGTGTGCAATGTACAGCACCGTTGTCGCATCCCTCGAGAGTCAGCAAGCGCAATAGGAACTTAGTACGGCGCGCGGTTGAAGCGCGCAGGTGTGCAATGTACAGCGCCGTTGTCGTATACCTCGAGAGTCAGCAAGCGCAATAGGAACTTAGTACGGCGCGCGGTTGAAGCGCGCAGGTGTGCAATGTACAGCGCCGTTGTCGCATCCCTCGAGAGTCAGCAAGCGCAATAGGAACTTAGTACGGCGCGCGGTTGAAGCGCGCAGGTGTGCAATGTACAGCGCCGTTGTCGCATCCCTCGAGAGTCAGCAAGCGCAATAGGAACTTAGTACGGCGCGCGGTTGAAGCGCGCAGGTGTGCAATGTACAGCGCCGTTGTCGCATCCCTCGACAGTCAGCAAGCGCAATAGGAACTTAGTACGGCGCGCGGTTGAAGCGCGCAGGTGTGCAATGTACAGCGCCGTTGTCGCATCCCTCGACAGTCAGCAAGCGCAATAGGAACTTAGTACGGCGCGCGGTTGAAGCGCGCAGGTGTGCAATGTACAGCGCCGTTGTCGCATCCCTCGACAGTCAGCAAGCGCAATAGGAACTTAGTACGGCGCGCGGTTGAAGCGCGCAGGTGTGCAATGTACAGCGCCGTTGTCGCATCCCTCGACAGTCAGCAAGCGCAATAGGAACTTAGTACGGCGCGCGGTTGAAGCGCGCAGGTGTGCAATGTACAGCGCCGTTGTCGCATCCCTCGAGAGTCAGCAAGCGCAATAGGAACTTAGTACGGCGCGCGGTTGAAGCGCGCAGGTGTGCAATGTACAGCACCGTTGTCGCATCCCTCGACAGTCAGCAAGCGCAATAGGAACTTAGTACGGCGCGCGGTTGAAGCGCGCAGGTGTGCAATGTACAGCGCCGTTGTCGCATCCCTCGAGAGTCAGCAAGCGCAATAGGAACTTAGTACGGCGCGCGGTTGAAGCGCGCAGGTGTGCAATGTACAGCACCGTTGTCGCATCCCTCGAGAGTCAGCAAGCGCAATAGGAACTTAGTACGGCGCGCGGTTGAAGCGCGCAGGTGTGCAATGTACAGCGCCGTTGTCGCATCCCTCGAGAGTCAGCAAGCGCAATAGGAACTTAGTACGGCGCGCGGTTGAAGCGCGCAGGTGTGCAATGTACAGCACCGTTGTCGCATCCCTCGAGAGTCAGCAAGCGCAATAGGAACTTAGTACGGCGCGCGGTTGAAGCGCGCAGGTGTGCAATGTACAGCGCCGTTGTCGCATCCCTCGAGAGTCAGCAAGCGCAATAGGAACTTAGTACGGCGCGCGGTTGAAGCGCGCAGGTGTGCAATGTACAGCACCGTTGTCGCATCCCTCGACAGTCAGCAAGCGCAATAGGAACTTAGTACGGCGCGCTGTTGAAGCGCGCAGGTGTGCAATGTACAGCGCCGTTGTCGCATCCCTCGAGAGTCAGCAAGCGCAATAGGAACTTAGTACGGCGCGCGGTTGAAGCGCGCAGGTGTGCAATGTACAGCACCGTTGTCGCATCCCTCGAGAGTCAGCAAGCGCAATAGGAACTTAGTACGGCGCGCGGTTGAAGCGCGCAGGTGTGCAATGTACAGCGCCGTTGTCGCATCCCTCGAGAGTCAGCAAGCGCAATAGGAACTTAGTACGGCGCGCGGTTGAAGCGCGCAGGTGTGCAATGTACAGCACCGTTGTCGCATCCCTCGAGAGTCAGCAAGCGCAATAGGAACTTAGTACGGCGCGCGGTTGAAGCGCGCAGGTGTGCAATGTACAGCGCCGTTGTCGCATCCCTCGAGAGTCAGCAAGCGCAATAGGAACTTAGTACGGCGCGCGGTTGAAGCGCGCAGGTGTGCAATGTACAGCACCGTTGTCGCATCCCTCGAGAGTCAGCAAGCGCAATAGGAACTTAGTACGGCGCGCGGTTGAAGCGCGCAGGTGTGCAATGTACAGCGCCGTTGTCGCATCCCTCGAGAGTCAGCAAGCGCAATAGGAACTTAGTACGGCGCGCGGTTGAAGCGCGCAGGTGTGCAATGTACAGCGCCGTTGTCGCATCCCTCGAGAGTCAGCAAGCGCAATAGGAACTTAGTACGGCGCGCGGTTGAAGCGCGCAGGTGTGCAATGTACAGCGCCGTTGTCGCATCCCTCGAGAGTCAGCAAGCGCAATAGGAACTTAGTACGGCGCGCGGTTGAAGCGCGCAGGTGTGCAATGTACAGCGCCGTTGTCGCATCCCTCGAGAGTCAGCAAGCGCAATAGGAACTTAGTACGGCGCGCGGTTGAAGCGCGCAGGTGTGCAATGTACAGCGCCGTTGTCGTATCCCTCGAGAGTCAGCAAGCGCAATAGGAACTTAGTACGGCGCGCGGTTGAAGCGCGCAGGTGTGCAATGTACAGCGCCGTTGTCGTATCCCTCGAGAGTCAGCAAGCGCAATAGGAACTTAGTACGGCGCGCGGTTGAAGCGCGCAGGTGTGCAATGTACAGCGCCGTTGTCGCATCCCTCGAGAGTCAGCAAGCGCAATAGGAACTTAGTACGGCGCGCGGTTGAAGCGCGCAGGTGTGCAATGTACAGCGCCGTTGTCGCATCCCTCGAGAGTCAGCAAGCGCAATAGGAACTTAGTACGGCGCGCGGTTGAAGCGCGCAGGTGTGCAATGTACAGCGCCGTTGTCGCATCCCTCGAGAGTCAGCAAGCGCAATAGGAACTTAGTACGGCGCGCGGTTGAAGCGCGCAGGTGTGCAAAGTACAGCGCCGTTGTCGCATCCCTCGAGAGTCAGCAAGCGCAATAGGAACTTAGTACGGCGCGCGGTTGAAGCGCGCAGGTGTGCAATGTACAGCGCCGTTGTCGCATCCCTCGAGTCAGCAAGCGCAATAGGAACTTAGTACGGCGCGCGGTTGAAGCGCGCAGGTGTGCAATGTACAGCACCGTTGTCGCATCCCTCGAGAGTCAGCAAGCGCAATAGGAACTTAGTACGGCGCGCGGTTGAAGCGCGCAGGTGTGCAATGTACAGCGCCGTTGTCGCATCCCTCGAGAGTCAGCAAGCGCAATAGGAACTTAGTACGGCGCGCGGTTGAAGCGCGCAGGTGTGCAAAGTACAGCGCCGTTGTCGCATCCCTCGAGAGTCAGCAAGCGCAATATTAACTTAGTACGGCGCGCGGTTGAAGCGCGCAGGTGTGCAATGTACAGCGCCGTTGTCGTATCCCTCGAGAGTCAGCAAGCGCAATAGGAACTTAGTACGGCGCGCGGTTGAAGCGCGCAGGTGTGCAATGTACAGCGCCGTTGTCGTATCCCTCGAGAGTCAGCAAGCGCAATAGGAACTTAGTACGGCGCGCGGTTGAAGCGCGCAGGTGTGCAATGTACAGCGCCGTTGTCGCATCCCTCGAGAGTCAGCAAGCGCAATAGGAACTTAGTACGGCGCGCGGTTGAAGCGCGCAGGTGTGCAATGTACAGCGCCGTTGTCGCATCCCTCGAGAGTCAGCAAGCGCAATAGGAACTTAGTACGGCGCGCGGATGAAGCGCGCAGGTGTGCAATGTACAGCGCCGTTGTCGCATCCCTCGAGAGTCAGCAAGCGCAATAGGAACTTAGTACGGCGCGCGGTTGAAGCGCGCAGGTGTGCAATGTACAGCGCCGTTGTCGCATCCCTCGAGAGTCAGCAAGCGCAATAGGAACTTAGTACGGCGCGCGGTTGAAGCGCGCAGGTGTGCAATGTACAGCGCCGTTGTCGCATCCCTCGAGAGTCAGCAAGCGCAATAGGAACTTAGTACGGCGCGCGGTTGAAGCGCGCAGGTGTGCAATGTACAGCGCCGTTGTCGCATCCCTCGAGAGTCAGCAAGCGCAATAGGAACTTAGTACGGCGCGCGGTTGAAGCGCGCAGGTGTGCAATGTACAGCGCCGTTGTCGCATCCCTCGACAGTCAGCAAGCGCAATAGGAACTTAGTACGGCGCGCGGTTGAAGCGCGCAGGTGTGCAATGTACAGCGCCGTTGTCGCATCCCTCGAGAGTCAGCAAGCGCAATAGGAACTTAGTACGGCGCGCGGTTGAAGCGCGCAGGTGTGCAATGTACAGCGCCGTTGTCGTATCCCTCGACAGTCAGCAAGCGCAATAGGAACTTAGTACGGCGCGCGGTTGAAGCGCGCAGGTGTGCAATGTACAGCGCCGTTGTCGCATCCCTCGAGAGTCAGCAAGCGCAATAGGAACTTAGTACGGCGCGCGGTTGAAGCGCGCAGGTGTGCAATGTACAGCGCCGTTGTCGTATCCCTCGACAGTCAGCAAGCGCAATAGGAACTTAGTACGGCGCGCGGTTGAAGCGCGCAGGTGTGCAATGTACAGCGCCGTTGTCGCATCCCTCGAGAGTCAGCAAGCGCAATAGGAACTTAGTACGGCGCGCGGTTGAAGCGCGCAGGTGTGCAATGACCGAGGTGAAGTGGTGCCGGTTTTAAAGCACTGATCGGTAATCTAGGTATTTTTGATCTAAGCCGACTGCTGCTTCCTAAGTTGGTCCCATTTCGCTAATTTAAAGTCGGTTTTTGTGTCAATGTTTTTCTTAATGTATATAATCAGTTTATGACGTATTGTCAGGACGGCTGGGCGGCCACGCAGGAGCCCCCGGCCACCCCCACCGAGACCCCGGAGAAGTCGGAGCCGGCCGCCAAGCGCGCCAAGAGCAAAACTTTCGACATCTCGCTCAAGATAGCGCCACCTGGTGAGTCGTGCATTACTCTATACATGTCCGTCTATACATGGACAATCACACAAAAACTATACAGGGTTACTTTTAAAACAGGAGTCAAATTTTGAAAATAAGATCTGGAGTTTAATATAAAGGGCTGGCTTAATGATTACGACGTTTTATTGAAAAAAAATGGAGATTGAAGTGTTCTTAAAATCTTATTTACTGTACAACGGGCGACGCGTGGTGTTTACATTGCATTTAGTAGTTTCCCTTTATTGTTTAGTAGTATTTTCATTCCGAGGTGTATTTTTTTTGGATTAGGTGAGAATACCCTAGCGTACATGTTTTCCGCCGGGCGCCACTGGAAATACGTTCTGCTTGTAACCAGAGACGCCCGGCAACGGACGTTAGAGAGGCCGCGGAACTGGCGGAACATGGCGAATTTAAATAATAATATTAAAAATAGCACTTGTATCGTTATGCGACTTGAATGAACAACAAATGTTGAGGTTTGTTTTTTTTTTAATTTTGAAATATTTTTTTTTACGTAGTTCGATTATTTCGTCGAATCTAATTTGGGCATAAAAATTTTGCTCCTGTCTTAAAAGTAACCTGTATTTTATTATAAAAAAAAACTTGTAATATCTAGACAATTAGGTTCTATTTTCTGTGTTCCTTAAGGACCACGGAAGGTTTTGATAAAAAAAACAACTATTCCACGCGGGCTAAGCCGGCTAGTAAAAAAATACAATTATAGTCCCCAAATCATAATTATCTTTATATTTTTTGTTTGGCATCACATAAAAATGGCTGGTCTAATTTCGATACCCTGTATAAGCCGGTTTTGGAAAGAGGAACTGTAAACTAATGTATCATTTAAGAAGAGTGTAATCGCAAATTGTGACAGCAACTTAATCTTTGTTTCAGAACAACCACTATCGTTTGGAGGCAAAAACAAACAAACAGCCGGAAATAAAAAAGTAGCTGGTCGTCCTCGTAAATAAAGAAATACATAAAGCCTAATTTGTTCATTTCCTTTCTGTAGTCAACATCCATACCCCCTTTAGACACCCCCAAGATATCTAGACGGACCCTTACATCTTTTTAACCTTATAGACTAACGTTCGTAGAAACCTTATCGACCGAGTGCAGGCGGACTGATGTTGAGGAACCCCTTAAAACATGACCAAGAGTCCTTCCATTATACAAATGCGTATCGCGAAAGAATCATTTTCAAATGGTTATTTATGTATTTAATTTAGTATTTTTATAATTTTGCTGAATAAACGACATTGATTCTTTGATTCTTCTTTGGGCGACACGCATTTGGCCGATTTTTCGTGTCCCTTCGTCCAGCATACTCACCATGGAATCCTGATATTTCATGAATGCCCAAAAATTGTGCTGAAATAGTGCTAATTAGTGCCCAAAGGAAAAAAATAGTGCTCTTATACTTAAGAAATTACAGCCATAGTTCGATGAGTATGCTGGACGAAGGTTTCGCCCAGCATACTCACCTCCGTTTGTGGAATCTGTGTAAGCTTCAACCATAATTCATACTTAAAAAAATTGTGCCCGAATAGTGCCAAATGGTGCCCAAAAAGAAAAAACGGTGCCCTAATAACTCCGGAGTTATGGGCTTCGTTCAGTGACTATGCTGGGCGTAGGTTTTACGCCCAGCATACTCACTTCACTACGCGAATACCGAACGAGCTATAGGTACAATTTACGGCCTAAAAAATTGTGCTTGAAATAGTGCCCAATATCAGTCCAATTTTCGCTTGACTTTTGACCTAGAACACCATTAAATTTAATTGTAAACTTTTACATAACATTAGATTTACTACAGTCGAGTTCATAACTTTCTAATAACTTACATTTTGTATAACAATTTTTTAACCCCCGACGCAAAAACGACGGAAATTTGACGTGTCTGTGTTTATGTGTGTGTGTGTGTGTCTGTGGCATCGTAGCTCCCGAAAGGATGATTCGATTTGGATTTTGTTTTTTTTTTGTAAGGTGAATTAGTCGGGAGTGTTCTTAGCTATGTGTGATGAAAATCGGTTCAGTCGTTTAAAAGATACGGGGAGATGAGATGGAAATAAAACAACAATTTGCCGATAAATGCATGAAACGCACAAAGCGTTATTTTGTTGTAGAGCGGCATGCAGCAATTTTTATTTTATTGAGCGGAGCGAAGTGGAGCTCAATTTTAGTCGACAAGTGTAAATCGTTTGTGCGTCTACTCCTCCGAAACGGCTCGACCGATTTTGACCAAATTTGGCATGCTGGTCGACATCATACCCGGGAGTGCATATATCTGAAATCATAAAAGTAGAGCTGACCAAGGAGGAATAATCACCGAAAATGTCCTGGACATCGACGAAAAAGTTCTTTAACATTTAGCTAGAAATTCCAAAATTGGCACGCACCACACAAAACGATTTTCAAAATCGGATGCACCATCGAAGAATAATCACCGAAAAACCAGATGATTATATGGTTGCCATGAAAACACGTGCGTCAACAATGAAAATAGATTTTTTTTTCATTCGATTAATTAATTGAAGGGTTTTTTCTGATTCTGATATGTAATAAAAACATTTGCTTCGCTCTACATTTGCAATTATCAGCATGCATTGCATACCTAGTATTATCTCCGAAACTACATGACCAATTATTTTTATACTGTAAAGGGCAAATTAATAGTATCTCTGTGATATGCTTGTGATCATAAAATAACTTATTTTGATAAGCATTAATATGCTATTATTTAAATAACTATTCAAAAATGAACATGTTGAAAAATACTTATACTTATATCTACTAAAATATAAAAGAAAGAGATATGGTACTTATAGCCGGCTTTTTTGTAGAATTAGTTAAGTTAAATAAAATTTCCACACATTGTTTTCCATTATAATCGTCTGTTTAGACGCTAATGCAAAAAACACAATGTTAAGAGGTGTTTATAATAAATTAAACATATACCTATCGTGGTATCTCGGCACATTTAAACATGATATCAATATAATTTATAGTCTATAACACTCAGAGTAATTCTGAAAGAATTTTTAAAATCGGTTCAGTAGATCCGGAGATTACCCATACACATTTTATTTTGCATTTGATTACCTACACATTATTATGATACTAGTTAATAAGATTAACATATTAAATGAAGTGAAGTTAGCTTGAAAAATAATGTCGCTGTTATTACCCTAAACCACGGAGTATGTATTAAGTTTACGGAATTGACACTAAAAAAATCTTTATACATGGGGCACACTAAAAGTTTTGCACTTCTAGCTAATCGGAACTATTTGAATTTCGAATGTTATATTTTTTTAAACGTTGCTAAAAAACGTTAATTTTTTTATTACTAAAAAGGTTTTAAAAAATACAATTGGCGGGAAATCATTTATTGTGAATTGTTTTTTTATCACACATCAAAGTTCTACGTATGCAACGAAAATGGAATTAAGTCGAAAATATTTTAGAGCGATGATTTTTTATGATTTTAAAATTCCTCTCTCCGCAAGACTGTGCCGCTCGTCTTCAAAATGCTTTTGGGAGAGAAGCACTTTGTTTGAGCACCGTGAGGCGATGGTTTGCTGAATTTGAGAGTGGTCGAGTTTCTTTACATGACGAATATCGTGAAGGACGGCCTTCAACTGCCGTCAACGAAAATAATGTGGCTACTATTAAGCGGTTAATTGAAGAAAACCCGCGGATTACCTATGAGACAATTCGAGGACTATTGGGGATTGGTATGAGTCAAATCCAGAAAATTTTACACGAAGAATTGAAAGTTAGAAACGTTGGTAAAAAAATGATCGCGTTTTTTTTTCTCAGCTACGGGTCCCATCTGTACAATTCCACTTGAAGATCAAAAGAGTGTTAATGCCGAGTGGTATTCTACCATTTGTTTACCCAGGGTGTTAGAAAAAGTTCGCGAAAGACGACCCAAAAGCCGCGTTCTCCTACATCATGACAACGCTTCTTCACACACGGCCAACAAAACAAAGTAATTTTTAGCTTCCGAAAAAGTACAACTCGTCACCCATCCTGCGCATAGCCCTGACCTAGCAACCTGTGATTTCTGTATTTTCCCCAAAATCAAAGATTTGATGAGAGATTTTACTTTTACCAACTCCGAAGAGGCAGTGATAGCGTTCAATCAGCACGTAGAAAACATGCCTTCATATCTGTGGTCCTTCTGTTTTAAAAAATGGTTCGATCGCATGAAAAAATGTTTAAAATGTAAAGTATTTTGAAAAGCAATAAACATAATATTTTGGTTTTAACATGTTGTTTTTTTAAGTTACGCAAAACTTATAGTGTGACCTACGTATTTCCTTTTTACAAATTTTCAAGATCTCAAATAGATCTAAAATTAATAAAATAGGTACATACCTACCTATTTTATTAATTTTAGATCTATTTGAGATCTTGAAAATTGTGGCTGCAATAGACTAGGTATTAGTGCCCAGACATTTTTTTTGGGAAATATTTCACCCTACAAGCAATGAAGTATTAATACGAGTAGATTTCATTTACGCTTACAATTTCATTTATTTATAAAAAAAAACGAAAAAATAATTAATAAAAATTAAAATAAATTTAATTAGCATTTAATCGACGGTTTTTGATATGTGAGAAAATAACACAATTATTCCCAATCACATAACCGCGCACAATTAGAATTTTTAATATTTTTATCCAAAAACATATGTGAACGACTGTACCTCATTTAACGTTAGTATGTAGAAGCACTGGTAGTCTATCAGGAACATTTTTTTTGGGCCTGTCGTGTTAGTTGAATTATTTTAAACTAGGTGGCGGTACGGGTAATGGTTCATAATATTTAAACAATATCTTTCGTTTTAGTCAGGAATTCCATTCTAGGATAATATATCTATATTTTAAAAGTTTTTCTACGATTAAATAAGTAGTTTTCGGGTCTTTAAAACTCCAATTTAGTTTTTTTAATAAAATGTCATCACAGCGCCACGGTACACGCCTCGGCTAGAATAGGTACTGCTATAAATTTGACTGGAGATGGTTTGTCATCAATAACTATTGTTAAAGCACAGATAGATGTCGCTGATATTAAAATTGAATAAGCCCTCTGGTTACGTAACTTTTGCACAATAGGATAAAATTATTATAATATAGATATACATTTTCACCTATTGATACCTTTTTATATTTATTTTGAAGCAACTTAATAATAAAAACAATAATGAAATATCTACATACTTGTCTTGAATAAAAAAAAATAACAAGAAAAAACTGGCCAAAAAAAGAACAAAAAACTATATAGTCAAATTGAGAACCTCCTCCTTTTTAGAAGTCAGTTGAGAATATAAAGAATTTGTTAACAAAAACAAAAACTAATTTCCTAGGATTTGAACCCGGATCACCTTTGACGTTTGCAGTATGTTAAATATTATATCCAGTGTCATGCACCTACGCTATTTATGGAATTTAATCTATTGGTGAAATACTGTAATATAGCACAAACGGGGAAATGATTCGGTAATAATATAAAATTTTATAGTGAATTTTTCTTGTAGTTTTAGCCCTAAAAAGGCCTCTTTCATCGCTCCAGTGTGACTGCTATATTATTATAATGATATAGAGGTAGCCTGTTTTCTACCGACTTCCAAAAAAGGAGGAGTTAAGGTGTTTGATACCTCATATCTTTGGACTGGGTGAACGGATTTTGAAATTTATTTTTTTAATTGAAAGGGACTAATTCCCGAATGGTCCTATTTCAATTTGGTCCCATTCTGACAATTATTTGGTCCCATTTCGGTAATTTGAAGTCGGTCGGGTTGTTGAGTAAATTTTTTGAAGTGCTTTTTTTTCCTAAGGGCGTGAGCAGAGATATTTTATATGCACAGTTTTCGCCACATACTGTACCTATCTTCTATACTTATAATAAATCTGTAGAAGTGAAAATTCTGTACATTGAAAATATCAAAAAAAATAAATGGCAGGGGGTGTTACTAGACCGACACCGAACCCAAAAATGTGATTAAAAACAATTTTTGTCTGTCTGTCTGTCTTTTTGTTCAGGCATCACGCAAAAACTACCGGTTCAATTACGATGAAACTTGGTATAATTATTCTTTAATATCCTGGGCACCACGCTGGGTACTTTTTATCCCGGAAAAGTACATACAATAAAAAACAAACTTAATTTTGCGGTTCGATCCCTAGACCCGATTACTGTAATAAGTTTATCGTAGGTTACGTCACCCGCAGTGGAGTTCACTAAGGGGCGCTGCACACGACTAAGATACTACTAGGTATGCAATGCATGCTGCTGCTGCAAAAAACTGAGCGAAGTGTTAAATTTTCGAACGACAACGATTTATGAGATTTTTTTTTGTTATGTCCGATTTTCAATTTTTATGTTCTAAACCACCATCACGCCACACGTTATCACTGTGGTAAGTTTGAAGTAGATCGGTTCAGGCGTTTAGGAGGAGTATGCGGAGATACGAACGAAATACATGAGTCGCCTAAGATTGAGCTTCGCTCAATAATATTTTATCTTAAGATACCATATCGCTCAGCAGCTATACATAATAAATCAGTAACTGGTGATCAACAAAGCTATAACACGCAGGCGGAGCTGCGGGCAACAGCTAGTATACAATAAATCAGTAACTGGTGATCAAGAAAGCTATACCACGCAGGCGGAGCTGCGGGCAACAGCTAGTTATTAAATAAGATTTTAATGAATGATGATGATATTATTATGCTAAGCGAATACTGATACGGGAATACACAACCGTAGTATACCTACCTACTTACAACATATTTATAGGTAAGTACCTACTTATATGTTTAAATAAGAAAATCAACAAGCTCAGACACGATGGGTTTATCATAAAATTATTGAATCTCCTCCACCTTCTATTATGTAAGTAGGTACTTATTACCATTTTATTTTATCAAGACAAATGAAAAGTCCAAATGTGGGTAATAATAACTAATAATAATCTCCTCTCCAATGAACTCTGATAAGAAGTTAAAATACTGCCATCTATTAGGAAATTATCGGGACAATAGAAACTGTTCATTCATGGGGGATTATAACGTAAAATACTGCCATCTATTATATATTTTTCGCACACATAATATACCGCCATCTATTACGTATTTTTCGCACACAATACACTGCCATCTATTAGGAATTTATCGAAAATTATTTAGCTAGCCCTAAAGACGCCTTTAAAACGTCGCCAATTCCTTCTATGAGATGGTTCATCTGTACTAGTATAGTATTCTTATATCTGTGGTAGAAGTTTACAATTAAATTTAATGGTTTTGTAGGTCAAAAGTCAAGCGAAAATTGGACTGATATTGGGCACTATTTCAAGCACAACTTTTTAAGCCGTAAATTGTACCTATAGCTCGTTCGGTATTCGCGTAACTCACTGAACGAAGCCTATAACTCCGGAGTTATTAGAGCACCGTATTTTTCTTTTTGGGCACCATTTGGCACTATTTGGGCACAATTTTTTTAAGTATGAATTATGGTTGAAGCGTACACAGATTCCACAAACGGAGGTGAGTATGCTGGGCGAAACCTTCGTCCAGCATACTCATCGAACTACATACGGCTGTAATTTCTTAAGTATAAGAGCACAATTTTTTGGCACTAATTAGCACTATTTCAGCACAATTTTTTGGCATTCATGAAATATCAGGATTCCATGGTGAGTATGCTGGACGAAGGGACACGATTTTTCATGGTGATTGGAAGGACTCGCGTAGAAAAGGTTTCGGTAGTCACTTATAATAACCTCTATAACTCCTGAACTAACGTTATCGATATCGATAAAGTTCGTTTAAAGTTCATTACATGGAGTACCATCATGGATTTTTCGAGATTTTTCGAGCCAGCCGTTTAGATTTTACAGGTACCTATAAAAAAAAGTGCGCTATACCGTATAGTTTAAATTTGTGTGGCAAAAATGGAACTAATTATTGTTGTGAGATTTTATTTTTGAGGTGTTTCAATGTAATGTAACGCCCTTGGAACGCACCCATTTATACTGGGTAGCTTATATCCAACATGCTTAATAGTCGCCACGAAGAAAACGGGTGATACTCACCCTCTATCTATAGATGGTTGCTCTGAAATGATACGAGAAAAAAGAATCACCCCATTTTACTTAGGTAGATACATTTTTTTGTTTAAGTAGGCTTTACATTTTTTAACTTATATATCTATCTCGTCAAACTGCAACGCAGTTTGTTGACAAGCTTGCACTCCTTAACTATTTTCACAATAATATTAGGGAAGGTATGTTTCGCAAAATAAAATTTTCATCATTTTATTATAGGACTTTGCCGGCGTATTAATACCACATTCATGCAAAATTTAATCTTCCTAGCACTAACTATACTATAGTTTCGTAGTAGCACAACTATAGTTTCGTCATGTACTAGAAAAGTACATGACGAAACTATAAGGATTCCGAGACTTGAACTACGGAACCCTAAAAAGCGGTATGGTCGAACGACTTTAGCCTGCTGTTAATTGGGCTAACAGAAAAAAAAATTGTATGAAATTTGACATTGCCGAGCATGCCCGATCCGCAAGGAGTGGTAAAACCAGACTTCGATGCCGCTCGCTTCGCTCCCTTAACATACTATCCCATAACATTTTATCTATGGGAAAAACGCATGACAGTAAAAGCGCCCTTACTACGGCTAGGTGACCGACCCCAATAAACCGTTTATATCTTAAACTACAATGGAAGCAATGAGGCAGCAACGTTTAAGCATATTTCCAATGTTAAAATTATTCTGACGGACACAGCCTTACTACCGCTTGTCGTATAATTTCATGGTATTGAATATTGAGTGTCCCGTCTAGTAAGGTACTTGTTACTAATTGGTGCCCGCGCCTCGACACCCTTTTCCGACTATCATACAACTTCGGACTAATCGTTGCCCTAGCGCAAGGAAATCTGTTCAGTAGCTTCGGAGCTTAGGAGCTTAGGGTACTATTCCATTATGCAAGTCTTGCATGCTAGTATGTCGTCACAAGTTGTTTGCAAGTTGCACATGACGTGTACAACTTGTACCTTTGGAGTCTATTAGACTATATGGCACATGTGAAGCAATCCTATAGTATTCCTTCCAGTAGGGAAAAGGTCAATAGGGATAATTTTTAAATTTGACGAGTACATAATAATAGATTTTAGACTTCTATAAAACCGAAGGATACGCTGTACGAAAAATGCTAGAGAGGGTAGGTTCTACACACAGGTTAGAGATAAATGTAGTTCTACACAATTATAATGTTTTTTTTACTTCGCCGACACCTTTTGTATTTGGACGAAAATGGCTTTAGATTATTACCTGTTGTGTCCCATTGCTTGTTCACAAACTAAATGATTAGGAGAGTCCATAAAGCGGGCAAGTGTTCCCAATGGAACCTATAGGTGCAATATGAGCTCGGTACCGTCGGCCATTGAGTGAAATTATACCACAAGTTTTAGGAGAAAACATTTTATTTTTTCAAAAAAAAAATGTCGATCTCTTTAATAGAATTCGTATCGGAGTATACAGTAAGTACCTATCGATCGTATATAAATAAATCTCACTTAAACATAACCAAAATAATAATACATTCGCCTATTCGAGACCAAGAAGACTCAATATAATAGATGATAATAATTATAATATTTAGATTGTATCGCTAGACTAAACGTTCTACGCTAACACGTCGTATCGTACAGTCGTCGCCCGCCCCGCCGGTCTCGTCGCGTCGTCACTAAAATATACACCGAGAGGGGGCGAGAGGGGGAGGGGGGCGACCCTAATATTAAATATAATTATCTACTCTTCGTATGTACAGTACAGTTGCTCGTAGTGGTGGTGGCTACGCGTCGATGTCGTCCTCGTGCTGGCTGGAGAAGTACGACACGAGGCCGCCGAACACGCCGCCCTCCTCCCGCGCGCCGGGCGGGAGCGGGCCGGGCGGCTGCGGGGGCGGGGACAGCTCGGGCGCGGGCCGGGGCGACGCGGGGGAGCGGGACTTGACCGGGGCCAGCGCCTCCACGCGGGGCGCGGGCGGGGAGCGCGCCGGGGCCTCGTACTGCGGCGCGGGCGACGTGGGCTCGGCCGGAAAGGGCGCGCGCACCATGCCCCGCAGGTGCGCCGCCAGGTAGGGGGGCGCGCCCGCAAGCTCCAGGGGCGCGGGGCTGCGCGCGGGCGGGCGCGGCGGCGCGGGGCCGGGAGGCGCGTAGGGGCCGTAGGGCGCGTACTGCGGTGCGTAGGGGCCGAGCGGGAAGCGCGGCCGCCGGTCCTTGATCTCGGTCACCTTCATTTTGGGGTGTCGCGCGGGCTCGTCGCGCACGGCGGGCAGCGGGGACGGGTCGCGCGTCGGCGAGCCCGTCGGGGACCTGTACGCTTCCGGCTCCTGTTTCACTTCGGCCTTTATTCGAAGTGGCATCTCCGCGTCTGGGGGCGGGGTGGAGCGCGGGGGGCCGCCCGGAGAGGAGCTCGGTGGGGCACGATCGGGATGATCCTCGGCGCCGGGGGGAGGCCCGCGGGCGAGCAAACCGGGGCCCGGGGGCCGCCCGAGAGCGCTCGGGGGACCGTGGGGACTCGGGACTCGCGGGAACGGGGGTCCGGGCGCATGAAGTCGATGCAAATTTATTTGACCGTGTGGGGACGGGCCGTGACCAGGCGGAGGACCGTGGGCGAGCGGCGACGGGCCGTGTCCGGGGAGCGGCCCGTGACCAAGGGGCGACGGTCCGTGGCCGGGCGGCATGGGTCGGAGACCGGGAGGCATCGACCCGTGCCCGGGTGGGAGCCCGTGGCCAGGATGGTTCGGTCGATGTCCGGGAGGGGGTCCGTGGCCGGGCGGGCCGTTTCGGTGCCCCTGGGGAGGGCCGACGCCGGGAGGAGACGGTCCGTGTCCGGGCGGCCCCTGCGGGTGGTGCGGGTGGGTGGACGGCTCGGCGGTAGGCTCGGCCTGCCCTGGGTAGGGCCCGCGGTAGGCCCCGTGCGACATGGCGCGCATGTGCTGGTAGTACTGCGGCGGGTACTGGCGCGCCCCGGGCCCGCCCATGGCCCCGTGCAGGGGGTACATGGACATGTTCTGTGGAGGCCGCGACCCGTACGGAGACCCGCCGCTCGGATACATCATCGGCCCCCTGGAACAAGTTTTACTTCACTCTACACTCAGTTCACAACGTTACCTGCTTATAATGGTTGGACTACATAGATACCATACCTGTATTGTTGACTAATCATATGTGGCATTCTTGTGATGATACTTGGCTCCTCGGAGATCGGTTTGAAAGGTTGCGGCGAACCGGCGACCGACAGCGTACCTGAGAGAGGTGCATATTATGGTTCATTATAGTTTCCAAACTCTGACAACGTTGTGTTAAAAAATGTTATGTATTTTCTTACCTTCTCTTAAAACGTTCTGCGGATGGTTGGCTCTCGGTTGCAAAATACCTCGCAATTCCATCCGCACTTGCAAACGTGGCCCTGGCGGCCTTTCCCTCATATCTCCCGGGCCTGGCGTGCTCGGAGGTCCGTGTGGCCCTGCAGGCCCATGCGGTCCTCCAGGTCCATGTGGTCCTCCAGGCCCGTGTGGCCCTCCAAGTCCGTGCGGTACCCCAAATCCGTGTGGTCCTCCAAGTCCTTGTGGTGTCCCAGGTCTATGCAGTCCTCCAGGTCCGTGCGGTCCCCCAGGTCCGTGTGGTCCTCCAGGTCCGTGCGGTCCCCCAGGTCCGTGTGGTCCCCCAGGTACGTGCGGTCCCCCAGGTCCGTGCGGTCCCCCAGGCCCGTGGGGTCCAAATTGCGAGTGGTGCCCTCTCGGCCCGAACGGCACAGGGGCCGGGGCAGGTCCTACGTATTCCATCTTCTCTCTCTTGACACGTTTACTCTCTTGTAGAGCGACTCGCGCCTGACGTTTTTCCTCGCGTTCCTTCGCCTTGAGCTCCTTCATTTTATCCTTCTCTTCCTTCTTTTGCACACGTTCGACACGTTTCGCCTCACGCTCAGCCTGTTTTGCTTCCTTTTCTTGACGCTTTCTTTCTCTCTCGACCTGCACATGTAATAATATTATAAGTAAGATTTACAATTTGAAAAAAAGCATCCTAAATTTATTTACTCCAAGCAAGACTTACTTGATTGGGTTTCACGGACGGCGCATCGGTCCTAAGATCTGAAAGGAAAAATACATCTTAAAAAAATCTATCAAATATGTGTGATGGCATTTCAAACTTTTAAAAGGATTGTAGTCTCGTGACATGTGCGTGTCTTACCTTTGATCTTGACCCCGATGAGTTTAGACAGCGCGTCGTCCCCGGGCGGGGCCTCCAGCGCGGCGGGGCCCGGCGCAGGCCCGGACAGGGGGCCCGGCGCAGGCCTAGTCAGGAGGCCCGGCGCCAGACCGGACAGGGGGCCCGACGCGCGTCCGCCACTCGCCCCTCGCGATCCCCGCCCCCCTCTGTAACATACACACATATTGTTAACTTACTGCCAGACAAGGCGATGTCGGTTGAAACCCTTCATTGTAAAATCTAATAATACGCAGATCGTCAACAATTAGCTTACATTTTACCGATAGCCAAAATATAGAAAAAATACTAGGCAGACAAACTACAGTACAATTCACGGAAGTATGACGCTGGTACACAGTGGAAGAAGAAAGAAGAAAGAAAGAAAATATTTTTTTTATTGTTGTATTACAACTTTACACTCAACGTTACACAAAGAATAATATAGCTCATCTATGGTCACAACGACCACAGACGTAAAATTGACATAAGTGACACGGTCGTGTCACAATAACTGACAGTGTGGTTTGGTTTGACACTTATGAGTGACGTGTGTGTGGCGGGAAATACGTGTCAAACACGTGCCGCGTTTTTACAACATAATTATTTATAATTCAATCCACTCACACGTACCCACATACAGCAACTTGTAAAAATTGCGACGCACAATATGAGATAACACTCAGCATATTGTACTGAGACGAGCATATTGCCTATTTTTTTTTTTTTTTTTTTTTTTTTTTTTATATTTGGTTCGCCAAATTGACGCCGCCCGCCTGGTGGTAAGTCGTGACGACGTCTAGCGATTGTGGGCCACTCTCACAGCACACATTACTATTGAGAGTGGCCCTCAACTTGACGACCTACTGATGTGCCTCTTCACGCTCCGCTTAAAGAACCCAGGATTATATGTGGGAGGAAACACGTGCACAGGCAGGGCGTTCCAGGCCACTATCGTTCGGCAGAGAAACGAACGTTTAAAACGTTCGGTTCTCGCGAACATGCTATCCACTGTGTGGGGGTGGCATCTCTGCCCGGCACGAGTCGTTCGGGATCGGAAGGAAGAGGGTGGGATCAGATTGCAGAGCTCTTCAGAACACTCGCCGTGGTAAATACGGTAGAATGCGGCCAAGGAAGCTATTGTTCGGCGCTGAGCTAGCGGCTCAAGGCTTCCCGTTACCTCCGGACAACCTATAATACGGATAGCCCGTCGCTGCATAGCGTCGAGAGCGTCCAGCAGATACTTCGCGGAGCCGTCCCAGAGGTGAGAGCAGTATTCGACGCAGGGTCTAATCTGCGTCTTGTACAGCAGACACCTCTGGTCCGGTGTAAAGAATCTCTTTACCTTATTCAGTATTCCTAGTTTCCGCGAAGCTAGCCCTATACATCTTTCGATGTAGTTTTTATTATTGAGCTCTCGACGAACGTCTATGCCAAGGATATCAAGGTTGTCCTTCATTGGTAATAATGCATTCTGAAGAGAGGGTAGGGGAAGGAAAGGGGATTTCTTCGCAGTAAATGCACACGCCTGTGTTTTGCGGGCATTGAACTCGACCAGGTTCTCGGTACCCCATTGAGAGATATTGTCGAGGTTACGGTCGAGATCAGCCACGAGTCGTCGTCTCTCCTCCTCAATCTCAGATCGCCCCGCCGTCGGACGAACCGAGTAACTCCCGTGCAGTGTGCTGTCATCTGCATAGCAATGAATGTTCCCGAGGGATAGCATATCATTGATATGCAGAAGAAAGAGAGTTGGTGATAGTACGGACCCCTGCGGTACCCCGGCATTCACTTGCAAGAAGCGAGAAGCCTGGCCATCGCAGAGGACCCGCACTCGGCGCTCGTTTAAAAAGCTGGCAATCCAGCTGCACAGTTGAGGAGGTAGACCATATGCCGGAAGCTTGGAAAGGAGCGAAGCATGCCAGACCCTATCGAAGGCTTTGGCGATGTCCAGGCTAATAGCCAAGGACTCGCCGTGCCTTTCCATAGCCCCACCCCAGACATGCGTTACGAATGCCAGAAGATCACCCGTTGATCGCTTTGGCCTGAAGCCGTATTGTCGATCATTGATTAATGAGTGATCCTCTAGGAATTGCATGAGCTGCTTATTCATAAGGAGCTCAAGCACCTTGCAAATGACTGAGGTGACAGCTATGGGTCGATAGTTGCCTGGATCGGACCGATCCCCTTTCTTGGGGATCGGTTGTACGTTCGCCTCCTTCCAGACCTCCGGCACGAGCCCTGAAGAGTATGACAGGCGGTACAGACGCGTTAATACTGGAGACAACTCAGCTGCACATTTTCGTAGCACCACCGCCGGAATGCCGTCAGGGCCACTGGCTTTCCGCGTGTCGAGTGACCGCAGCACTGCCCGTACATCACATTGCCTGATAACAATATCAGGCATTGTGTGGCCACAGTTGGCGATGGCGGGGGGCTGCAGGCCACGGTCGTCGACCCGGGAATTAGCCGCAAAGAGGTCTGCGAGCATATCCGCTTTCTCTTGGGCTTTGTGAGCCAGTGTTCCATCTGGGTAACGCAGCGGTGGCAGCGAGGGCTGACAAAAGTTAGATTGCACGGCTTTGGCCAGTTGCCAGAATCCACGGCTGCCCGTGGGATGGGAAGTGAGCTCCTGACCAAGCCGCGCGACGCGCTGGGCATCCGCTCTCTTAAAGGCCCTCTTACTCGACTTTGTGGCCCGGTTGTACGCTGCTTTGAGGTGGCCCACGTTTGGGTCGCGCACAGCCCGGGCCCTGATCCAGGCGCGATATGCCGACTGTTTTTGTCGAACAGCTTTGGCACAATCTCGCCCGAACCAGGGACGGGCTCTGCGGATACTGGTGACATCAGTGAAAGGGATGTAATAATCCATCCCTAAACTGATCTCGCCAGCAATAGCAGAAGCACTATCCGAAGGAGCCTTTCCTACAAAGCAGCGCTGGCTCCAGGGGACGGACGCATAATAATCGCGTAGACCGTCCCAATCCGCTGACGAGTAGTGCCATAGTCGTCGTGACGTTTGTACAGGACGTGCAGGAGGTGACACCTTCATGCCAGCGTGAACAACACAGTGGTCGGAACTACCCAGTGGGGCTCCTACCGAAACACTGTACTGGGCTGGGCGACTCGTCAGCAGTAGATCCAGCAGAGCGGGCGCGTGATCTGACCTGTCTGGTATCCGGGTGATCCCGCATACCATCTGGGTCAGACCGTGGGAGAGAGCGAACGCATGGGCGGCTCTACCCGCATGATCAGTCTTGAGGGACCCCAGCCATTCAATGTGATGGCCATTGAAGTCCCCCAGAAATACTAGGTCAGCGTTCGGGAACCGCACCTGCGCTTCATCAGCCGTCTCGCTGAGGTACTGGAAGAGCTTTGTTGTCTCAGAATCCCCTGTGTGGGATCGGTAGACGCACACGTAGATCTGGCTCATAGAGCCATGGTCTACGTGCAGCCAAAGGACGGAATTGGAGGGGTTCTCTAGGCAGCGCAACCGGCGGCAGCAAACATCCGCCCTAACGAACACGCACACCCCGGCTTTGTCTCGAAATTGTTCCTCGATGACATAGCCGGGGTAACACAGGTAAGACGTGTCGTCAGGGCGGCGTATTTGTGTCTCCGTGAGGAACATCACAGCGGGTCGTGCCGTCTCAAGGTGGTGGTGGACGGTATCGAGGTTCGCATGGAGTCCACGGACGTTAGTGAACTCCACCTCGAAATGTGAAGTTGTGGGGTTTCCTAGGGCCGCTGTGTAACGTTTATTTCTTTTTTGTTGCACTGCCATTGTAGATTTTGAAGAAGAAGCGTGAAGACAGGGCGACATTTGGTGCAGCAGTAAGTGACAAAGCGCAGGGGCTAGCTTTGTCTAGAACCGTGTGGTTAGGTCGGAGCCGACCCGCCGGACGGAAGGGCTCCCAAACCCCCCTGATGCAAGGCCGCCGCTACCCCACACCGGTTACCACCTGGAGCGGCGATCCCACATCAGGATTATGCGCAACATGTGGGGCAGCCTCCTGGGGTGGTTGGCCCCAGGCGGGCCCCATGACTGTGTTGCGGGCGGCCGCGGCAACGCCGTTGCTAAGGGTCTCCCTGGCCGGCGAATCGACCCACACCACCCACACTAGACTCCGTTTCGCCCCCACTGGTCCCATGCCTGCTGCACCATACATCGCCCCGGGCCCGGCGGTGCAGCTGCTGACCCCTAACGCAACCCAGCCTGGGCTGGGTTACTTGGGGGGCTTTAGCACAGCTGCACGGTGGTACCCCCCCGGATCAACACTGTTGTACCACCTGGTACCCACGTAGGGGCCGAAGCCTCTCCATAGGTACCGTAAATTAACGAGCCTCGTCCGTTAATCAGCAGGTGCGCCACTAGCAGGTGAGGTCGCTGGGGCCCTATAGATGTTGGTAGAGCCCCTTTGCACCCAAATTTCAGTACATCTGGTTTTCAGTGTTACCCCATAGCGATATCTGACGCCGACAGCCAGCAATTTATAAGAAATACACCCAACCATGGATCGGAGTTATAAAAGATTACATCTACATTCAACAAAAGTTGGAACAATAGTGCCCTCGAGTACGGTAAGTAAAGTTGTCGTATTCATATTAAAATTAAGTAGATACTTATCAGGAACATAGCCAACCAATCTTTAAAATGACAAAAATACAAATAGAATCAAATTGTCAAAAATCCACCACCATTATACAACTAGAATGTAATGTCTGTTATAGGTATGATAAACCGACAATACCAACACAGCTGATCGTAAGATCGTAAGATCGGAAGGGTGTGTTTGCGCATCGGTAGTCGGTACTCTCTCTTTTACTCCCTGTTACCACCATATAGACTGATAAAGCGCCTACTGCGCAACTTGAAGGTCAGCGTTCGTTTTATCTGACGCCACCTGTACCACACTTCAAAATCGGTTAGCAAATTTCGATTCCAGTTGTCATCTTGCGCGGCTCATACTCTACTTCAGTAAACGTATGTGTGTGTGTACTAATATCGTGTATAATGCATATGCACGGTACGTACCGGGCGCCCCGCCCCCCACGACTGCCCCGCCCACGCGCCGGCCGCGGCGTGGCCCCGCCCCCTGCAGTAGCTCCTCCCTCTGCTGATCCCATTTCTTTACCCATCTCTGTAAATGCACACCAAAATATACTAGGTATGCAATACATTCTGCTGTTGCAATAATTGAGCTGAGTTTGTCGATCCGGGTCGAACTCCTAAACGACTGGACCGATCTTTATGAATTCAGATATATGCACTCACGGTGATGGTCACTATGACCGTGTCAAATTTCAAAAAGATCGGTCCAGTCGTTTAGGAGGAGTTCGATCACGAACGAAATACACGAGTCGCCTAAGAAAGTGCTGAGCGAAGCGACGGCTCAATAAGATTAGTATTAAGTAACATTTTGTTATAATATAAAACATTTACTCAGTGTTTCATAAAAAATCTATAGTAAGTACATAGACGAAATAGCAAACATTACCTATGCCTTGTCCATTTAATGAAAAGTATATTGACAGCTCGGGTAGATATTGAATAATGATCTATAATACAATGTGCTAAGATCAAATAAGAATTAAATACTTCACATTGGATCCACACGTTTGTCGAATAGCGATGGAAATGGCGAGGAACATTGTGTGGACACGGTACTCGCCTCACCGCGCACTTCGCCGCGCACCTCGCCTCGCACTTCGCCGAGCACCTCGCCGCGCACCTCGCCGCGCACCTCGCCGCGCACCTCGCCGCGCACTTCGCCGCGTACTTCGCCGCGCACCTCGCCACGCACCTCGCCGAGCACCTCGCCGCGCACTTCGCCGAGCACCTCGCCGCGCACCTCGCCGCGCACTTCGCCGCGCACCTCGCCGCGCACTTCGCCGCGCACCTCACCGCGCACCTCGCCGCGCACTTCGCCGCGCACCTCGCCGCGCACTTCGCCGCACACCTCGCCGCGCACTTCGCCGCGCACCTCGCCGCGCACCTCGCCGCGCGTCGAGTGAGGTATTACTCGTACGTGATAAGTAGAGACTTGCGCTCGAACCACTTTTAGTCATTAATATAAAATTGCGCTGTTTGCGACAATAATAGTAATTTGTGAAACTGTTGCATAAAAAGGATTATTATAACATGAATAGGTTTTATTTGCAGTTTCATAATCTAGTCTCATACGTTACTACATTCGCAGCGACGAGCGCGGGCATCGTGTGGACACAGCATAACATCAACACAGTTTTAATATTTCATGTTATTGGCCCTTAGCACAGATTAGGGAAAGATCATTATTCAGTGTCAAACAGAGCTGTCAAGAAACTATTCATACAATGGACAAGGCTCATACCAGTTTCCGGCTAAGTGACATTTTAATAACTACATGAACTACTACGTTACGTATCTAATTTCAAATCAAACACTAAGTAACTGTGAATAAATTTACATACCAATTTTCTGAGCAGCCAATACACTCAGATGCGCTTCTAATTCTTCTGTCTTAGCCTTAGTGACGTCATCGGGCAACTTCTCCAGCGGCACAACAGCAGTCTTCTTTATCAGATCACACAGCGCTTTACGCTTCTCGTCTGCACTCTTGTCATCTTCGTTCTGCACTTCTAACATCTTCTTTCGCTTGTTCCGCTCGTTTTCCGAATCGGTTGTTGCATCAGAGTCGTCGATCTTGTACTCGTCTGAACTGTCCGGCATGTGTTTGCCGCTTGATTTGTGCATTTCCTGTGAGACAAATATAGGTAAGATATTTTCAAACAAAGCAGAACAGACCTCTTTACTGTCTTCCCGTGGGAATTGGTAACAAGAGAACTATATCATGCGAGTAACATTTGTACAGTACCCGGTGATAAATATTGCACATCGACCTTTGGAAAGAGACAATCGGCTAATTTCAGCTTCGTAGAGCGTTATCTCTGTCGCACACTACCTATGTGATGTTTTGTCAGTCGTTTCGTTACATGTTTTTTTATTTTACCCGAACCTAAAGCCAACACTTATGGAAGAATTGGTGTATTTTATACGGTTCATTATCCATTTGCATAAAAAAATAACCATAAAATATTTTGGCATAATAATATGGTAATTTAGACTAATGATATTTATGCATAGTTTTTTCATCCATAACAAATTTAGCATATTTGTCTTAAGAGCGTGTACGCCGTCTATTCCCAATTTACTCAAAAACAATACTTTTCAAACCTGTTAATATCGTGAATTACTTATCTTACAAAAATGGTAATTACTAATAACTTTAGGAAATTTTGTAGTCTCAATAGTTAGTAGAGAAAATATTTCGATTAATACAGTATTTGTGCATTCTATTAAGATAACCTAACGGAGGTTTTCTCAATTACCCTTTCAGCATCAATTTCGAAGCTGCAAATATTTTAAACTACTGACAAAATTAATTAACAAAAAATATTAACCAATCGATAAGATCCTTAGGAAAATAGTTAGTTGAAAAGATTTTATGATTTAGGTATATTATTATAAGAAATTAAAATTCAAACAATGTGAAATATTAGGAAATTAAAAAGGTTTTTTTCACCGATATATCTTATTAAATTCAATATAATAATAGTTCAACTTAAAAGATCAATATCTTTTTTAAAATACCTAATTAGAAATTTTAATAAATTTATTACTATTAATTTTCTATAAATTTTTGAAAACTATTATAAAACGTAGCGCGTCAATCTATTCAAATCAGTTCGCCGCGTGGCTTTCTAGAGTGAGGAAGGATGTGTCGCTCGGCGCTCTGATTGACCTGTGTTCACCTTTGCCGTGCGTATAAGGATAGCAGACATTTATAGCGTCATCGACAAATCTTGGTACTTTGGTAAGTAAAATAATATATAAATTTTTTTTATGGCAGACAATATTTTTAGTCACAACAAATTATATTTCAACCGCAATGGGAAATAAAACCAAGTTATTTTTAGCGAAAATTAGAAACGAAAAAAATATACAAATTTGGAAAAGCCAAGAGTTTTATCTGGATCCTAATAACGCTAAGAGCAAATGTCTTTGAAATGCATGAAAACATTTATATTTACTTTTTACTATTAGTCTACTTGAGCCAGGTTTTATTTCAGAAAGGCCCGTTAACCATGGCAATTTCAATTGTATTTCAATGCCATAGATTTACACGATTAACATACTATACAATTTTATTTAAAAACGTTGATATTATTTTATCCTAAGTCTGTTTCGTTTAGTCCGCCGGGCGCCACTGGACATACCCTCTGCTAGTAACCAGAGACGCCCGGCAACGGACGTTATAGCGGCCGCGGCCTTGGGCCGCGGAATTGAAAAAAAAAAAGTGATTCGTTTTCATAATTTTTTTATTTAATTACTGCATACTAACGCTTGCTTTAAAATAACAAGGTTTGTGTGCTTATTGGTTTATGGTTTCACTACAGGCAATGTAAAAGAAACTCAAGTGATGAAGGAGTAACGGGAACAGTTGAGTATGACCATGCAAAATGTCATGACGAAGGAGCAAAATGGTAGACCCATGAAAGTCCAGGTCGATGCCGCTGAGAACTACGACATATTAATTGAATTTATAAAGATGTTATTTCCTTTTTTTCTTTTGTTTCATTTCTCGCTACACTAAATTCCACTCCCTTGTTTGACCGAAAGGAATTGGCAAATGTACACTTCCCAAAAAAAAATTCGCATAATTTAATTTGCCAAATTATTACTTAGCAAAAAATCTATTCACAAAAACTTTTAACGCAAACCTAAGGTTTTGGAAATTAACTTTTAAACTATAACTTGTTTGTCAACTAGTACTTGTAACATTTTTTATTTAATCAAATATTACAGTTGGAATAACAGTTTTTACGCAAAATCAAATAAGCCAAATATTTAGTATAGTCAGTTTACAATTCTCCCTTTCCTATTCAGTCAAATGCTTCAATGACAAAAATATGTTAAAGAAAAAATTAACCTAATCTAAATAGTTCAGTTCCGGGTAACCTACTAAAAACAATCTTTTTTTCTATTAATGCAAGTTGTTTCTGGCGTAGGAGGTCACAGTTTTAACCTAACCTACCCATTTTGTTTACTTTCCATATTTTTTGTCTTAACAAATCATTTCACCATATGTTTATTGTCATGAAGATTGTTTACTGTAATAAATCATTTGAAGACCAAATGCCCTAATGACATTATACTTGGTAGGTAATATTTTGCCAAGTAAAAATTTGACCAAATAAAAATATGCGTACTAAAATCATTCGAAATATTGCAATGGTATAAAAAAAGGTTGCTAAAATTTGTTTGGGTAATGAAATTTTGTCAATATCTTTGCGGCAAAACGGCAGGTACCCGTAAAATAAACTACGAAGTTTTAATTGAATACCAAAAACAATCATAAATTTATGATATTTTTTTTTCAAACTAACTACACTGGAACTATAGTGTTCACTTGAACGGATCAAGATATATTAGTTTGATTATACCACGCCAGCGCTTCACACACAGTTACACTCGTGTCGCTTCTTCTGTGTGGGTTTGAATTACCTAAACTTAACATCGCGCTGTAGGCGTACACACTCTTAACCATAAATAAAATTAGCATAATCATATTTAAGCATAAAATTTATAAGCATAGCTTTATATTAGCAATGTTTGGGAAATCAAACAAAACAATCTCTTTTTTCTATTAATGCAAGTAGTTTCTGGCACTCGCCGGCCGCTGCCGCGGCAACGCTCGCTTCGCTCGTTCGGCTCGTGCGTAGGTGTACACAGTTTTAACCTAACCAAACCTACCTATTTTGTTTAAAGAAAAAATTATGCATAAATATATTAGACCTAAATATAATTATGCCACAGTACATATGCTGCTAAAACTCAATTATGACCAAGTATAATTATGCCAAATTCATTGTGCCAAAACATTTAAGGATTACATATACTATGTTAACGAAAGGTATACCATTTTATACAAAGAATAAAAAGAATTATTAAAAGACGCAAATCATAATTGTTTTAACAGCTCCTAATAGATACCGGACTGTTTGTATTTCGTGCGACAGAGATAACGCTCTACGAAGCCGAAATTAGCCGATTGTCTCTTTCCAAAGGCCGATGTGAAATATTTGTAGCCGGGTGTTTGAATTAAATATATGCTGCGAAACTACTAAACTGTTTTTGAAAATTCTTTCACTAAATATGTAGCTACATTATCTCTAAGAGCAATAGGCTACTTTTTTCCTCTGAAACATGGTACCGTGGAAATTGCGACCGAGAAAAATCAGCAATATTATAAAACAAAGTCGCCCGTTCTGCATGTGTTTTCATGTCACGCAACGGATTTTGATGTGGTTTTCACCAATGAATAGAGCGGTTCTCGAGGTAGGTTTTTGTGTTAAAATTTGTCAAGCAGGCGAAGCCGCGGGCGTCCGCTAGTAAAGTATAAATAGACAAGGAATGATTACAACCTTAAAAGTATGACAGGTGTCGACTTCATTCGATAACCAATGATATCACAGAAAATGTCGATCACGTTACCCTAATTTCCAGCGAAATCGACAAACTGTTCCAAGCGATATAGTAAGGAGGCACAGTTATACTCACACCCTCGGACTCGGTGTTGGGCATCTCCGTGTAGTTGATCTTCTTCTGCCTGGTGCGATGCTTGGGCGACCAGTCGTTGGACGCGTCGTCACTGAGCCCCCCGTACGTGACGCGCGCACGTATCACGTTGCCCTCCGCGTCGTACTGACTCAGCTTGTTGTGGGAGCGACGCTTCTTCGCCTTGTCGCGACGTGACGACTTCGATGGTTTTGATCTTGATTTGGACCTGTTCGGATAATAAATTAAATTGTTCTAGTAAGGCTCAATTTACACCGCCGCGGAATGGAATGGAAGCGACTTTTTGCAACGAAACTGCACATAGCATAATGAATTTTATATCAACTGTATAACGCACAAAATAAATACGAGCCTTAAAATTGGACGCGCGTCCTCCGCGGAATCCCCGCGCATTCCCGAGAATTCTCCGGAGCGAATTCCCACGTATGAGGCGAAATTGACGCTTCCATTCCGTTCCATTCCGCCGCGGTGTAAATTGAGCCTAAGGCCTTCGAGAGGGAACAGTAGATTTAACACTCAGACAGACTGTAATATCACTACGAGGGCGGTTTGTTAAGTCAGTGACTTTTTGAATTTTCCGTGCAGATACTTTAAATTCATCACTGGTACCCTTAACTGCGGTCTATTAATAGACTACTGTGTAATTTTGAGCAAGCTGAGTCATCTAATTTAGGCTTGGCAGCCATTGAAAGCATACAACCTCGTGACTTTTAACAGAAATGGCGAAAAAAGGAATTTTGTGTGCTGATTAACAATTGATTTTTGACTAAACCATCCATCATAGTAACCAAGAGGTTTGATAAAAAGGCTAATAGAAAATGTGGCTGCTAGCTGCTAGGCCTGAACACACAGACAGACAGACAAAAGCAAAACTCAGACGCTTCGCTTGCTTGCTTCGCGCACAAGGGGTTATCGGTATCGAGATCATCACAATCATAGTAAAAACCAAAGTCGCTTCCGTCCCCTATGTATCTTAGATCTTTAAAACTAAGCAACGAATTTTGACGGTTTACACCAATAGATAGAGTGGTTTTCGAGGAAGGTTTTAGTGTATAATAATTTAAAAAAAAAACATTATTTGATTTTTTTGTATACATTCCATTCACTTGTATTGTTTTCGTGAAATCAATGTTCAGAAAGATAACAAGTTAATAATTTTATTTCCATATAAATACTTATGAAACAGTACGTACATTTTTTTGGATTTCATTTTGTTTCTTGACACACAAATTGACGCTAAAGTTCACTACACATTCCTTGTATAAACAAGTGATCACAAACACTACATGTAGGTAGTCAGTTATTTTGTTGTTTACAAATTTACTCAAATAATTTTAAACTACCCTCATTTAATTAAATTTTTATCAATTGAGGTATTTATTTTGATCTCTATCGCGATAAAGACAAAGATCGATCGGACTGTATCAGTTTGGTAATGTACACCAGAATACATGGAGGGAAAGTATTGTAGAAAGACAATTTTACTGAAAAGAACTACATTTCATTTTGCAAAAAAATTTTAAATGCATTCATAGATTTTGAAAAAATTACTTGCCATCGAGAATTCGTGTCCTAAAATATAATTATATTATTGTCCGAGACGCTCAGAACTTTAATTGGCTGTGCCACAGCGGCTGGCACGTAAGATTTTGTTGCCTTTCATCAACATTTGTTTTCATCGCAAGGCAACGGGTTTCAATTTTTTTCAGAAAAACAGTATAGCTGCTACTTTTTATTAAACTCATTCGGCCATTTTGGACTTATCCCATTATCAATGTGCCCGGCGACGGCAATAGGCTTGCCCCCTATTACGTGGGACTAAAAATACTGGCAAATGTGGGTGTGTAATGCACCTCTGCCTACCCCTTCGGGGATATAGGCGTGATAAGTCTGTGTGTGTGTGTAAAAGCAGGTATTATTTGGCAATCTCGTCCGTCTGTCTGTCACTAGAGGTGAGGATGTGTTGTCCCCGTGTAGTGACTCAATGACTCACTTGGACTTGGACTTGGCCGAGCTCTTGTGGGCGGCGGCCCAGTCCTGCGCGCCAGCGGACTCGCTCGAGCTGTCGTCGAACACGCCCTTCTTCTTCTTCCCCTCCGGGGATGATTCTATCAGTTTTCGACGGTCTGTGGATAGAATCGTATGACTGTAGAATTTAACATGATATGAATAAAGGTAGCTACACCAACCCCTTCACTTTGTTTCTAAAATTATGCTGTGATTTATACCGCTCGACTATTAGACGACCCAATGATATAACATATTTTAAAAAAAACCGGCCAAGTCCGAGTCAGACGCGCACACAATGGGTTTCGTACCAAAAAAAAACCACGTTTGTTGTATGGGAGCCCCCTTAAATATTTATTATATTCTGTTTTTTAGTATTTTTTGTTATAAAGGCAAAAGAAATAAGTAATCTGTGAAAATTTCAACTTTCTAACTATCACGGTTCACGAGATACAGCTCAAGACAGACGGATCAGCGAAGTCTACTGAGACTTGCTTGCTTTTGTTCGAATAGGGTTCCCGTTTTACCCTTTGGTTACGGAACTCTAAAAAGGCAGAGATGTTACTAGAGCACGCCTCGTGAAGACTTGAAATAGAACAAATCGTTATATACTCATAACGCAGTACAATTTAGCTCGGTTAGCGGGAAAAGATTTTGATTGTCAGTGACTATCTATAGTTAGTTATAAAAAATCATAGCGCGGATTATTATTAGACGCCAGGTCTTTAAACATAAGTATGTAACATCGGTCCTGTCTGCTGAAATTCCACAGTATTGTGGTGAAAATGTGATTGTGTAGGAACCAATAGAGGTGTAGGTTACGCATCCATGATCATATGAATGAATATAATGTAGACGTCGCCCACTAACCTTTTTTATTCTCAGATCTGCACGCTCTTCGCAGTGGTATAGAATCGGAGGAGCAGGAGTTATTTGAGCTGTCACGTTCTGCCGACGAGGATATTTCTTCTGATGACGACACCATACTGTGTGATAGAACATTTCTCATACACTTCATACCTATTATGACAGTTAACCATGTTGTTATTTATGTTTATTTCGCTGGGTAGTCAAGTTTAATTCGCTTTTTCCAACATTTTCAAACAAGTACTGTTGTAATTAAACTAAAATGTTGCATTGGTACTTTAAAGGACTTGGAAATTCCAACATTTTCAAACAAGTACTGTTGTAATTAAACTAAAATGTTGCATTGGTACTTTAAAGGACTTGGAAATTCCAACATTTTCAAACAAGTACTGTTGTAATTAAACTAAAATGTTGCATTGGTACTTTAAAGGACTTGGAAATTCCAACATTTTCAAACAAGTACTGTTGTAATTAAACTAAAATGTTGCATTGGTACTTTAAAGGACTTGGAAATTCCAACATTTTCAAACAAGTACTGTTGTAATTAAACTAAAATGTTGCATTGGTACTTTAAAGGACTTGGAAATTCCAACATTTTCAAACAAGTACTGTTGTAATTAAACTAAAATGTTGCATTGGTACTTTAAAGGACTTGGAAATTCCAACATTTTCAAACAAGTACTGTTGTAATTAAACTAAAATGTTGCATTGGTACTTTAAAGGACTTGGAAATTCCAACATTTTCAAACAAGTACTGTTGTAATTAAACTAAAATGTTGCATTGGTACTTTAAAGGACTTGGAAACCAAATTCCCAAATAAATTACATTAAAAACTCACTAACTTAACCGTTTTATCTCGTGGCATTATTTAAATAACTATTTAGCTTAAAATGTCAACACAATGTGTTCAAAATAGTTTTATTTCTCACTGTAATCTAAAACATTATAGCTAATTAAAAATAAATTTAAATTTAACGGCAACTTTTCATAGCTTGCCGCCACTTTCATTATGTCAAAAACATAATTTGACGTTTTACGGACGCAAATTCGCAAACCAAAAATTGTTCTGCATGGAGGTATAACCAACTCCACATTTTTTTTCTACTGGTTTGTAACAAGAAAAACTTTTTTATAAAATAAATGCAACGGTTTTTTAAATTTCTTTCTTGTTCGTTGTTCTATTTTTTAAAACTTATAGCCCCTTAATTTATAAGCATCAGATAAAGATTTTTACAGCAAAAATTTTTTTTCCCTGCAAATAAACCAAATTGTTTAACAATAATAGTGCTAGAAATAATTCAAAATATTCTTCAATAGTCTTTTGTCTTCAAGTGGGTCAAAAAAAGACATTTAACGTACAAAAAATATGATTTGCATATCAAAATATACTGATTGCAACACCTACTAAAGTCTTAGGGCAATTCGACTTGGATAGATTAGGTTGGAAGACTTCGTGGTTATTTTTCTAGCTTAGAATTTTGAAATAAATACTTATACGTCACGAACTTAAATTGCTGCTAAAATGAATATATTTAGAAGTAATTATTCGCAGCGCAATCAGTATTTTTGCTTACGAAAGGGATTTATTTTTAGTACAAGACTAAGGTTTTTTGATTAGCAGTTAAATACTACCCAATTTTTTTTTAATAAATTCACTTACCCCGTATCTTTAAAATCTTCATCGGTTTCATCATCATCCTCTGACGGCACTTCTAGCGAGTTCAACTTCCGTGGTTTGCGACGTTGTTTTTTCTTTGACCTTTTCTCTAACGGTTTACCCTAAAACGATTATATTTATTTTGTTTACCAACTTGATTACATCACATAGTTATTCCTGTTATAGACAGAGGCGTTCACTACGATCACATGCCTGACACTTTGTCGGTCCCAATATAGCAAGCTTAAAAGCCGTATTCCAAGCACTTTGCCAGAATGCTGTCTGTCTGTCAGTAAATGCAACGCGTACAGGCTAGATGACTTGGGCCTCGTAGCACCCTGACAATATTACTACTAGTGGTTCTGTGAAACGTAGAATTCGGGAGCGGTTTTGTTTAGAAAATTTCTTCTTCAATTTTCTTTACTACTCTTTCATGCTAGCATCATGGGCACTTTTGCGCCAGGAATGATGCGGGACGAGTATAATGATTTTGTTTCGTTTGTCTGCGCTATTATATCTGTGTGAACATTTTTTTTTTTTTTTGTAAATTGACATTGATGAATTGAATAAATGAGATTACAATTATTAATCACTCTTTCATTTGTCATCCAATCCAAAAAATATCATTCAAATGTTATTCATTGTAAGCAAGGAGTGTGTGTGTAAAGTTTCATGCAAATCGGTTGATAAATACGGCCTCAAACATGATCTGACAGAACCCGTAGATGGGTACAGACAAAAGAAATTCTCCCCAGTCTGCAAGTTGAACCGGAGCCTTCAGTGGCTTCGCTCCCTCAGTCAATAATACGGTAGATGACTGTCAAGTCAAATCACCTTCTTTTTATTAAATGTCACAACGGTAAGGCCCATAGAAATTAGTATGAAATGGAAGCTTATGATGTCACTTTTATTTACTGTCAAATCAGTAAAACTACATTATTAGTATTTCAATTAACGATTAAAAAAAAAAACAAGAAAGTTTATACAAGGAACCTTGTCACAATAACCGCTTCGTGACGTCATCAATCGCTAAAAAGTACGGATAACGCTTGTGCACGAAGCTTGTCACAATGTTTCATCTATCCCACTGTCATTGTGCGCGGCTTATTATAATACAGGCTGGTAGTAAAATGTTTGCAAGTCAACCATAATCGATACCTGTTCCAAAGCTTCTCTCTCGGCCTTCATCTTCTCTTCCTCGGCCGCCTCAATGATAGTGGATATGTCTTTACCTCGACCCTGGTTACCTGCACTAGTTGTCGCCTCCACATATTCCTCCTAAATACAAACATTATAAAAATTAGGAGGCAAATATAACTGTTTATTGTGAACTAATAGTTACTGTGTACTTATAGTTGATGCCATTTGAGGATTTAGTTTCGCCAAAGTGACGTCACCCGTCTAATGGAAAACATTGACAACCTTTTCTGAGATATTATTGGTTATCGAGTGAAGTCGACACTTCTCATAGGCCTAGTAGCTATAGTGTTTTCTCATAGGAAGAGTCTAGCACACCTCGGCTAGGCTAGACTTGAAATATGACGTCATCAAAACATTTGAAGGCGTCACGTGCTTTAAAAAAAAAGGACCCTGGACACGGTCAAGTTATTTGACATTACTTACGTTTTGCCTTAGCTATACTATGTTCGTCACGTCATTTGTAGTGATTAATCACTGGCGCAATCGCAGTGACTGTACATCGATATTTAGTCATATGATAATTATTTTAGAGTAGTAATCATTTCCATGCCTAAAAATGTGTTCAACGTTAAAAATAGTTTTGCCGCAGTGTTACAACTACCAAACTTCATCGGACCCATCCTTCCTGAAATAGTGTATATAGACTGCGCACGATGACAGTGGGATGGAACCTTGTCAAAATAACCGCTTCGTGACGTCATCCATTGCTAAAAGGTACGGATAACGTTATATTAAGAGTACTTTTAGCTATAGATGACGTCACTATGCGGTTATTTTGACGTCGGACCCGTCTCATCGTGCGCGGCTTACAGTGCTAGTTACCTTGATGGCGGAGCTGATGAGCCTGTCGTACTCCTGCGCGCGGTAGCTGACGGGCAGCTGCTTGCGCGCGCGCAGTCGGTACACGGCGCCTTCCTCTTCTGACGAAGACCATTCGCTACTTGCGCTACCTTCTGAAACGATCTAGCTGGTTTTAACCAATCTAAGACAGTGGCTCCACAATATAGCTTATTATTACAGCCAATGTGTGGTTTGGTTCAATAAAGGTTATTAGAAATCATGGTTCAATATTGGACCTTAGAAAGGGTTTTTAAGAGCCGTATGAATAGTACCGAGGCACCTGCGGGATGGAGGCTCTGGGAAATATATTCAAAGTACCCAGAAACGGCGAATATCCGTGCAGGGAGAAAATCATAATTTAGGACTGTGTTGTATTGTAAGCTTAGATTTTAGGAAATTATATAGGTAACTATGTTACTTTTTTTGCAAAAATATATTGCTATCGGAATTTCAACCGAAAAGTGTGGTAAATTTTCGTGTATAATTATCAGAGCTCGATAGAATTATCAACATCATTGCTCACCGCTAGACTTATCTCCCTTCTTCTCCCCATTCTCTTTCTCTTGTTCTGACTCTTCCTTCTTGATCAAGTCCTCCTCTCTCTTACGCTGTTTCTCCACCTCAACCGCTATGACTAACTCATCTAACTTCACCAATTCAGTTTCTAATGCTGTTATTAGCATTTCCTGAAAAGTTTAAGTAATTATACAGACTTTGAAGTATTCTGTTATGGTATTGTGTTAGTGAATAAATAAATAAAAAATATTTATTATCCTAAAAAATATGTATTTTCCTTATTTTAGTTACTTTGAGCCGGATACGATTATTGACTGTTTTAATTTAAAAGAGTTTAAATAATGCAAATCCCGAAACTTTACAACGAAATTACCAAACAAACGAGGTGTCAAAGAAATCGAACAAATATTCCCCCAAGGGCCAAAACAAAGGTTAAAAATAAGTTTTTTTATTTAATACCGTCCTATCGTCCATCGCCGGCAGACTGGCAGGCATAACGCAGACAGAAGCTAGGTAATAAATACTAACATGGTTACAAGGTGGACAAAACCACAAGCCCTCAGGGACCACAAAGAGTACAGGTTTGAGACAACTGGCGTGGTAGCCAGCATCACACTTGTCACACAGCAATATCCACTCCGGCTGTTCAGCACTTTTGCAGCGTTTGCAGTAACCGTCGTCTTTTTCTGTAAAAAAAAAACATTCATTTTTACAGAACATTCAGCAACAGAAAAAACATTCATTTTTACAGAACATTCAGCAACAGAAAAAACATTCATTTTTACAGAACATTCAACAACAGAAAAAACATTCATTTTTATTTTAGTATAGAAACTACTATTCTATACGAAAATAATTTTTTTTTTAAATGAATGAATTCTTGCTAATAAAAAAGTTACCTACAAAAATACTTCTTTTTTTAAGGCTGTTTAAAAATCACAGAAGTGTTTAGACGATTGTAGGCGCACTACACTATGACTATTAAATTACATTAAAATGTTGACCCCATCGAGTTTTTGCCCCTCTTCTCGGGTGAGTGGTAATCGAATGGGTGGATTTCTTCACCTTCAAAAAGTGTGTATTAACTTCTCCTATTTTGAATAAAAATATTTTGATTTGATTCGATTTGCACCCCCATCGCCTTGATTAATCGCAACTCGACAAAGCAATTTAGTCTACCTATTACATCGACAACAAGTATTTTAATCGAGTTTGTTACAATAGCTTTCACATTTGCACTCCACAGGTTGGTGGAGTGCTCAGCGTGGGCGAGTCAGCGCGGGACCTCCTAGTGGGTCTGGGCGTGGATACCCTCTCGCTGGAGACCATGCTTTAAGCCATGGTCTCCAGCGGGATTAGGTAGAACGCGGCCGTGTCCTTCTGCGAGCAGGTCGTGCTCGCGAAGGAGGCGGCCGAGAGGGAGAGGGAGCGTACCCTCCCCGCCGAGTTCCGTAGTTAGCGGCGAGGGCGCCACCCGTCGTCCTTACAGAAGCAGGCTAGAAGGGTTGCGTGCTGCGGGGCCTTTGCCCCATAGCACGCAACCAGATTCACTCACTGACGCGGGAAAAAACCCTACCCCAACGACGTGGGATTCTTATCCCGACCTAACGCCCGCAGAGCAGAGACCACAGAGGTGGTCAAAGTCCGCCGGGCGCCACTGGAAATACGTTCTGCTTGTAACTAGAGACGCCCGGCAACGGACATTAGAGCGGCCGCGGCCTTGGACTAAAAAAAAAGCTTTCACATTTTATCAGATATTTTGTTAGTAGCAAATAATATAAAGGGCGAGGCTATCGCGTTGCTATTAGTTTTTAATACTATTATTAGACTATTGCAATGGGAACTTTAAACTTTCTAAACTGATTTTTCTATGTGACGATAATTAAACTAGTTCTGCAGTAAATTTGTAAAAACTTCTTACTAATTACATACCTTCCTGTAGTGTGCGTGCTCTCTTCGTTGGTTCCACGGGTTCGCCTGTTTCCAAGTCCGATTCCGGAGAAAATTCATGATCTGATTTGTTAACATCTGCTGTAACAAATTTTTTGTGATGGGAAAAAAATAATTGAACTAGCGACACTGCTAACGGACATTACTGTATATAAGAACGTTGATAATAATGCCAACTAATATTTTGTTTATATTTTTCACTATGAACTTAACATAGAGCTAGACGTTTCTGAGAAATATTGATACAAAAAAAGCAATATGTGGCAGTTGAGATCGTAATACAGTTCTGCGTCAACTTTAAAAAGAAATATACCAAAAATATTATGGGAATGGACTATGAACTGAACTGAATGATTGTTGTACTACAATAAGAAATAGTCAATAGTATTAATGGCACTCACGTTCAGCCTCCTCATGTTCATGCAGTTCGAACAATGGTTCGTCGGAGTCAGAGTCTTCAGGCCCAGTAGAATTAGACCGCCAAGTGTTAGACTGACGTTTCCTCTTAGTACCCTCGGAACTGCTAGCACCGGAAGCCACCCAATCCTCTTCATCGTCTTGATTCTGTAGGATACAGATAATAAATTTGCAGCCTTAGTACATCTAAACTAAGAAGAAAGATTTATTATATACTAGCGACCCGCCCATGCTTCGCACGGGTGCAATGTAGACTATGTAGCATGTCAGTCTTAAAATTCTAATATCTCAATGCAAATATGTATTTGTATGCTTTGCATTGGTTGAATGATTGTCTTTATCTGTGGTAGAATGATTGTCTTTATCTGTGGCAGAATGATTGTCTTTATCTGTGGTATTAGAATTGTGGAATTAGATTCGTCTTTGAATTTCAATGCCAAACAATGTTCAATCACTACTGACATGCTATCAATTGATACTATCGATCGTCCTTGTAAGGAATCAATGGATCGTAATTCATGGCAGAATTTTCTTTATTTACCCACAAATTAGTTCTGGCTCTCTGTAATCGATGCCTACCCCTATCCTGGCAGAGGCGAGCCTCACGCTCGGCAGACGATTCTCTGGCTCTCCGAACACTATGACTTTCCCGATCTTGGCTGCAGTGAGCCTCACGCTCAACTGAGGATTCTCTTACTCCATCAGCTCTATATCTAGCCCGAAGCTGGCTGAGCCGAGCCTCACATTCCCTTGACGAATCTTCGTCTCTAGCTGAACATGCTCTTTGGGCATTCCCTGTACGACCCTGTACGACCTATGTTTGAACGACGACATCTTTCAGATATGACTTTATACCTATCCTATTCAGTTCTTTTTTGAACTGTTTTATTCCAATTCCTATCCAACCAAGGTACCTACTATGAATTTCGAAAAACATGTCGAATGAATTGAATGAATGAAAATGAATTTTTAATGAAAAAGCCTATGATATAACCTATTAATCTGTAATATCTTCGAAAATATTCATTTAAATTACATGCTGTAAGGGGCCATATTGATCTATATTAAAAGCAAAATGTATTTAAGGTACTTAATTGGATAAGGATTTATGCTGTATTGCTTAAAATCTCTGTGTGTTCACTGCCGTCATTGGCCACAGCCCGGCTGCGTCGCCGCGCTCGTATTTTTTTCCATCACGAGATATCTTTTAAGTCATTCGTCCAAATTATATGGTTTGAATGGCAATTTTGGTCTACATTAAATGCACAACGTATGTAAAGTATTCAATTAGATAAGGAATAATACTGCATTGGTAAAAATAGCTTGGCAAATGACACATTATTTTTTTGTCATTTATAAAAGATAAAAATGGTTACTGTGCGCTATCCTTAAGAGGTAGACATATGCTATCGCGGACTTTTTTGTAGACCTTTCTATGGTGTACAATACTGTAGTACATTATTTTGATCTGTCTCGTAGGGTTTCGTCAGCGTTTCCAATGAAAGCGCAAAAAATGTTTTATTTACGACATTACATTAGAAACCTCTAAAATAATCGGTATTACTCTAGTATGTTATACATATATTATACATTAAAACCTTTCTGTTGAATCACTCTATCTATTAAAAAAACCGCATCAAAATCCGTTGCGTAGTTTTAAAGATCTAAGCATACATAGGGACAGACAGACAGGAAAAGCGACTTTGTTTTATACTATGTATAGATTTGTTTGATTCTAATCAGAAACTGATGAACTAATTTAATAATTGTTACATTAATATGTAGCTACATTAGTGCTATTGCTACTGAGTGTTATTGGCTACTTTTTACACCGGTAATGTGTTCGCGTGGGAACCGGGCGCATGGGTTAGACCACAAAGCGTAACAGATACACAAAGTTCCTTTCGCGTTTACCCCCGCGGCTTCGCCCGCTTACAAATTATATACTAAAACCTGCCTCGAGAACCACTCTATCTATTGTTGAAAACCGCATTAAAATCCGTTGCGTAGTTTTAAAGATCTAAGCATGCATAGGGACGGACAGACAGTAGAAGCGACTTTGTTGGTGGCGGCCGTAACAGAATACAAACCACTTCCCTATTTCATCCAGTGTGTGTCGAACGAGGCGACTAATAGAAGGTAAAAAAGGAAAATTCGACACAAAAAAAAACGCTATACCAACCCGTCTGGACAGCGTGGTAAATGTAGGTTGAATTCGCCCCTTTTACGGGAGGCCTATGCCCAGCAGTGAACGGCTAATGGGCTGAAATGTTGATCGTGAAAGGTAGTAAGAATATATGAAAACATACTTTTTTCTTATGTATTTTCTTCAGTTCTCTCAAAGCGACCTCCTCCAAATGTCTCCTGTCAGCCTCCTCCTTGATCTTCTGCTGAGCAATCCGTCTAGACTGTCTAACTGGAGCCAAGTCTGGATCCTCGGGTACACTAGTAGACTTTGACGATTTCTCATCTTTTACTTTGTGCTTGTCAACTTTGGGTTTTGGTTTCTTTTTAAACACTTTCTTTGAAGACTTCTTACCAGCTGAAACAGAAGGATAATTTGTTAGTTTGTTTGTGAAAGGTAGAAAGATAAACCGAACTATATTCTCATATTAGAATAGATATATAGAAAGTAATACCTATACTGTGCAGAGATTCTTCCTCAGATTCATCAGTTGAATGCTTTTGTCTTAATTTAGCTTCTATTTTTTTTCTAAAAAAAATAAGATTATTATCAATAACGTAAACTACCTCATTTCAAAGGTTTAAGTTTAGAATTTGACCAGTGACAATACCTTGTTGAAGTAATAATTTTTTTAGGTTTAATTTTAAGTCGTTTGCCGCTCGAAATAGGTTCGTTGTCTTCACTTTCGGTTTGAGATTCAGATTTATTATTACCACTTACTGTAGTATCCAATAGGGATCTCTTTAAAGATTTACATTCTTTTTTACTATTGTCATTATTTATTTCTTTTTCATTCTTCTCATTAACTTTGTCATTATTTTGTTTTATCACTTTTTTTCTCCTAAATTTACCTTTTTTCGCCTTTATTTTTTTCCTTTGTGTTATAGGTATTTTAGCATTAGTCACATCGTCACTCTTGTCACTCTTTACCTCCCCATTATCAACATTGTCACCTTCCTTGGAATGTGTGCTGGCGTCACTCTCAGGTGTAGTCTCCAATCGTAACTTCTTAGGAGGTAAAGGATCTACCTTAACATCTTTATCTACACTTACTTCATTCTCATTATCTGTATTGGTTGCCTCTTCTTGATCTACTGAGGACACGCTGCTTTTTCTCTTTTCTATAACACTTGTTTTACTATCATTACAATTGTCAGTCCCTGAATTTGCAATTGATGAATTTTTGATTTTGAGTTTCTTAACTAAATTTGATTTACTTTTAACTTTATTTTGATTCACTTCAATTTGCTTTTTCAGATTGTTCTTTTTAGGACTTTCACTGTCTGTTGCACTTTTATTACTAATGCTAGATTCTCTTAGAGAGTCATTTTCTGCATCAATGGAATTTGCAACATCAGATTGACCTACATCTCGAATACAATGCTTCTTAGAGTCTAAGTTTAATACCTCTGTGGTATCGTTTGGTTGTTTCCTTAGAGACCTTTTTGTAACTGATGATACACTAGTCTTTAACTTGACTTTTTTTCTTGATTTACTTTTCTTACTAGGTACAGTTGTTAATTCATTAACATTTTCACCATTATGACATTCGTCTTTACCGTTTTCTGCTTCTGGATTCTGTTCAGAGCTGTTTTCTTGTTGTACAACCTCTGTATTGCCAGTATCATTATCGTATCCCCACCCATCACCACAAAAATATAAAATTTGTTCTGTTATTTCCTCACCAATCCAATCTAAATCAAACCAGGAACTTTCACAATCAGCACCATTCCCTTCACCTGTTACAACCATAACTGGCTCTTCAATTACTTCTCCCACTTCAGTTTCTTCGCTATGTTCATCTATTTTCTCTTCTACACTTTCTTTTGCCTTAGGGCTCTCTGGCTTATCGTCTTTCTGTGAACACTCTTTTTCTGAAATTTCAGTTTCTTTCTCAGTATCTAATTGTTGTTGTGTTTCTTCTATTGCACCAGCTGTTTCCGGCTTCATAGTTTCGGTATCGTCAGAGGTATTATCATTTTCATTACTTTCTGGAACTTTATCAAGAGTACAACTTTCTCCAGGTGTATCTGAGATGGGTTCCGTTTTTGTTTCAGATACTGGATCTTCCAATTTTTCATTATCCTCTGCTTCATGATCTGACTCAGATTCTGGACTTAAAAACTCTTCTTCATTGTCCTCCTCAACTTCTGAGGACTTTGTAGGCTGTGGGCATGTTACCATAGCATTAGTACAAAAACCAACAGCAATAATACTTCTTTAAACTTTCGCGTTTTGTACACATTATAAACTTAAGACTAACGGGTCTTTTACGCGATTATTGAGATATATACATACCTCTTTATTACCCGACGTTTCGGCCCTGTTACAAGAGCCGTGGTCACGGGTGGACTGGCTTCAGCTCATCGTCGTCTACGTGAAGTGCGGGTTTGTTCAACTATTAACTATATAACGGGTGTTTATAAGGTAGACTGCAGCTGTGGTAGTTCATACATCGGACAGACCAAACGTACTATCGCTGAGAGGGTCAAAGAACACATCACAGCTGTAAAAAACCGCCAAATAAACAAGTCTGCAATTGCCGAGCATTTGTTGGAATCGGGTCCCAACCACTGGATTGAACTCCACAAGCCACAAGTCCTATCCACTGACGGACACTATTACTCCAGGATAGTGCGGGAAGCCGTCGAAATAAAAAAGTATCCCAACTTTAACCGGGAAGATGGATATCGACTATCTACGTCGTGGAATCCGGTGATCAGCAAATATACTTGTCACCTCACCGAACGCCCGCTTGCTTGCTTGATACTATCAGTGTGGTATGCTGTAGTGGCTCTCTGAACACAATAGTTAGTGATGACGAAGTGAGGGTAGTTGAACAAACCCGCACTTCACGAAGACGACGATGAGCTGAAGCCAGTCCAACAGCAATAAGTCTGATAAATAATAAATAAAAAATAATATAATAATTAGAGTTTAACTAGGCTGATTCAAACATAGTACAAATAATATACTTACTTCTGCAGTTACAATCTGTGGTAGAACTTCAGCACTGCTGGAATCTTCATTGATATTAGAAACTAGTGGGCACACTTCTTCACCACTTTTTAACTTTGCTATTACATCTACAAGTTCTTCCCTAGTTCTGTAAAACATTAACTGTTGTTATGAAACTGTTATTAGAAATGGGTACTACAAGCTGTTACTAATGTATAATAGGTGGTCTATCAAAACTATTTATGATTAACGGAATATATCATAAAAATTGAATTCATTAATGGATGCAGTACTACAACCAGTGTAAAAATTATGAAAAATGTAACCAAAACTTTGGTTTTATTCAAACTTGTGAAATTCACTGTATCACAAATGTAAATAAGCTATAAATTTATGTGAATGTATGTTTGTATGTTCCTTGGGGCCCAGGTAGTTTTAATAAAAACCAACTATTTGATGCGGGCTTAGCTCCAGGCATCCGCTAGTAATAAAATATACATTTCAAAAGCATATTATCACCTTGCCACAAGCTGCCAAGTTTCCTCATCCTGGTCTTCTTGGTACAAACACAGGTTAGCCTCATGATCTACTTGAAGCCAGTACACACACCCACTCTTATCTCTCCCTATGGGTTCCAACCGCAACTCATTAGATGATAGAGAATTTACAGAGTTCTTAAACTTTGTGTGGCAAGTAAATTGATATTCTAGTAACACCTGAAAGTTATAATAAACCTTAAAACTATTTCTATCTTATGCCACATGTACCATTTTTACAATTACAGAAACAAATAACACATGCCGTTTAAAATATTTGGCTGCTAGCCATAATGTCCTCCACAAATGAGAAAAATGACGGGAGAGAACTTATTTATATTTTTTTATTCATTTTATCCAACTTTTAATGTATGCCAAATTAGGATACATAAAATGAATCTATGAACCATAGTCAACATTGAAAATCAATAGTATTTGACAAAAATTGAATCATCTGGGTCTTGAAATGTAAGCTTGAGTCCATAACAGAGAATTTGTAGGTGTACCTTCAACACTTTTAATTTGACCTGTGTGCTAGCTTTCTTGTACGAGAATCTCTCTATCTCCCAAGCCTCTTGATGGTGTCCATGCTGGTGGCAGAACTTTATCATGCCTCTTTCCCATCTATTAGTTTGCACTGATTTTAGAGCACGACGCAACAATCTCACATGTAGCTCCTTCAGTGGATCCAAGACTGAAAACAAAAAACTTGGTGAGATATTTGTTTATTATTTGGAATGAAGAATTTGAAAAGATACTTCACCTTCTTGCGTGTTCTCAATTAATTCTTGTAATTTGGTAATCGTAGGTATATCGAGCCCAGACAACTTGGCGAATGTTTTCAAGAATGAGTAAATAACAGCAAAATTAGAATCATTCGCACACGAAATTTCACCATCGGACGCCATCGTCAAAGTTGCGCTTTTTCACTAAACATCACTATATAATTAATGGTTCTAAATACAGACATTTGATTATTTCACTTATAACTAAGACGAAACTGTTATACAAGTACATGATTCCCAAAAATATATTTACTGTGTGTGCACTATAAACTTTAATTTATTATTTCTTTACTAAAATAAAACTCATTTCACTCACTGACAGCCTGACAGCCATCGTTCCATAAGCTACAAAACTTACTTTTTTTAAACACATTATTTGACAGTTAATTACTCTGCTGACAATGAGTTGTAAAGACAAAATGCCTGAACGCTGTTCATGATAATAATATGATGGCAGGCCAATATTAATCATTTCTTAGGTCTTATAACTATGATAATAAATAAAGAATAAATTACAGAAGATGGTTGTTTGTTTGATGGTCCTCACTCAGTAGCCAAATATAATTCAGTTCAGTGCGCCAAGTGTACTAGCCTATTGTTATTGGTTAAAAGATCATAGTTATTGGTCATTTTCAAAACCGGGAAAACCCGAGCAATTCGTTATTATAGTGATTCTGTCAATGATTTGATTAAAGGTCTCGCTATTCAAGCCAGAACTCAAAAAAACATCTTGTCTCTGGTCTCTGGTTGGTTTGGTTTCGAAACCTCATTGAAATTGAAATTGAAAGAAAGAAAGATAGGTACCAAACCAAGTTACGTTCGTTTTCAATTTGAGATTCTTTCCTAGTTTCTGATCAGTGTAATTAATTACTAATTTTGATTCACATCATGTCTTCAGTATGTTGTGGAAACAAGAAACAAAAACTCAACAACTCGTACAGTAATACTATAGATCGACCTTTGAATGGTTACCAAGAATCAGTGGCTATTCCTGATATGTGTTACTTTTGTTTCGATGTTTTATATTGTCAGCTACACAGCATGGATCCTCCTCAGACGCCAAATTTTACTAACGATGCATAGTAAGTTAACTGTACAGTAGCTAGACTTAGTATTGGTACACATTCGTTGCTTTGTTTGCTTGTGGCATTGGTACTCTTTGTTTGGAATGAGGTCACTGCTGTGGGGGGTCACAGGGACACTGTAGGGACTACGTATGCAAGCATAACTTCACTTTCTTTGACTCTCACTATTCAGTGCATAATGTGGTGCCAAATGCTATGACACTCACGTAAATGCTATTCTTTTTATATGTTTCCCTCCCATACTATATAATACTCCCACTCACCAAACAATTTCAAAATAATGTGCATGCAAAATTATTCTCTGTGATGTGAACGATGTATAAAGTTCATATTGCAGTTAGTCTGTAGATTATTAAATAATCTACAGACTAACTGCCATATCAGCTGACAGATTTCAATACTGCTTAAGACAAATTATGTCTCAAGCAGTATTAAAAACTTATATATAAAATCTCGTGTCACAGAGTTACCATTTCCATCCAGTTACCATACTCCTCTGAAACAACTCGACCAATTTTTATGAAATTTTATATGCATATTCAGTATGTCTGACAATAGACCACCATCTATTTTTCATACCCCTAAGTGATAAGGGTTATCGACCCCTAACATTTTATTTTTATTTTTTAGACAATATTATAATTTTAGATAATGTGGCATTAAAAAATACATACAACCCTAAATTTTCACTCTTCTATTACCAACCCCTATATTTCCCTTGGTTACGACAGTCCTTATGAAAAAAAAAATGTGTTACAAAATTTGCCGGGACAGCTAGTACATTATAATAATATGTTAGTTTTACAAAAGCCTTCTAACGATACTTCTCCTTCCTCCTTATGTCTATAGGATGGTTTTTTACTTCCAGCCCCTTATTTGTGACATGGAAAATTGGAAAAGATCACCGTCTTAGAGGTTGCATTGGCACTTTTAATCCAATGCATTTACACTCAGGTAACCTAAAACGTTTTTATGACTTGTAATTTGTGTACAGCCCTAATGTCTTTAACAATTTATATAATTGTGTTATAATTGTACGTTTGATTGTACCTTTTATCTGTTCATTTCATTAGGTGAGTACACATAAATAATTCTATTTGGAACCAAACCTTGTATAGTATTTTATGGATGTACTTAAATAAATAAAGGTTAACCTAAGGTCTGCCTATAAGGTATTGCTTTTTAGCGATAAGGCCACCCTTTTTACATTGGATATATATGTATATATTATTATTTATTTTTTCTGTAAGTTCTAATTGGAGTACAATAAAAATTATTCTAATCTAATCTAACTACCTTATGTTACAAACAGTTTTTAGATTTTATAGTACACAACTATAACTAAGCCTGTAATTACAAAATATTACAAGAACAAACAAAAATTAAGCCAAATACATTGATTGCAGTCTCCACAACATCTTAATATTAATATATTATATTTCTTCTGTGTGTGTATGAAATTAATCTCCTCCTAAACTAAACGGCTGAATGGACTTTAGTAACATTCATAGTGTGCATTCAGGTGAACTCGAGAATGGTGTAGATTGACAATTGGATCCGGTAGGTTCAAAAAGAAATTAACCACAATAAAGGTTGGAGATTGGGAAAAAATAATCCAAACAATCCAAAATGACAAAAACCGAATGCTCTATCCAATTAATCTACCAAAAACCCCTTTTAATTAGACAGACCACCTGTAAAGGAAGAAACCCAAGACTATGACTTTTGTAATTTATAAAGTGAAACATTAATTGGGCTAAAATATAAGGCCAAGAGATGATGTTCAGTTAAGGGTCTACACAGTATAATTCATTTTATGCCACCAGAGTATGGTGACTAAGAGGTTGGACCTGTGACTACGTGAGTTGTCCCCGGTCACCACAATACTGATGTGAGCAGTGAGCTCCTAACACAAGCACACAGCTTAGCTGGAGGGGTGCTACTGGAATGCTAGTAGATCGTATTTGCGATTGCTTGTTTCCTTTATAAAAAAAAGAATAAAATATACTAACAGTTTTGTTTTTCAATAAACAGGCCTACGTGAGTATTCCATAACTAGTGCGCTAAAAGATTCTCGTTTCACCCCCGTCACTCGCGAGGAAGTCCCGCGGTTGACTGTCTCTGTGTCTATATTGCAACATTTTGAAGAGGCTGAACACTATTTAGACTGGAAACTGGGCAAGCATGGAATCAGGATCGAGTTCATCAGTGAACGTGGCTCCAAGAGGACTGCAACATACTTACCACAAGTTGCCACAGAGCAAGGTAAGTATAGTGAAAGAGATACAACATATATTTGACACGGACTACTGTGGAACACAAATAAAATTAAACTAACTTGTTTTTAAGCTGTCAAAGTCTAAAATAAAATGGTATTTTAACTATTTTTAGGTTGGGATCAAATACAAACCATAGATTCACTGCTACGTAAGGGCGGATACAAAGCGGCCATAACTGCCGACATGAGACGCAGCATCAAACTGACCCGCTACCAGTCCGAGGAGATATCTGCTAGTTACAATGAGTACATCAACGAATACGTCAACCAACGTTGCTAGCAGATAGCTCACCTACCCTCATACGGGTACCCACATAACAATCTAAGAGTGTATAACGGTACACCATACACAAGGTATAATAAGAATATAAATCGGAGTTATGCAAGCGGGAAAAGTGGTTACAGATATTGTGTTAGTAATAATTTAGCTTCTAAGTGTACGTCAAGTGTCCAGTACCAGGTAAGGCCGAACGAAGCGCGTCCAGATCTCAAAGCCTTCGAAAGTACAATGAACATACAGAATTTTGCTCAAAGTGAGTTGACGAGTGATGGATTGTGGACCATCCATATATAAAACAACACTGCCAAATAACATTCCTTCCTTTACGAAGATCAGGGTGCCATCATAAACAATCTGAATAAGTAATTATGAAGTATTCTTAAACAATGACTTTGCAGTGAGTAGTAAGTGATAAGTGCAGGCCACATTGAGTGAAATAAAAATATCTACTCCATTGTTGCAATCCTTAGGTCGTGTTACTTTGTTTTTATATTTTTGAAGCCTACACTAATCTAGTAGGTATAGTGTTGTAACGAGACTTGGAATCTTTTCACTTCAATTTTAATTAAATGGCCTGTTATTTTCCAATGTGTGTTGAAATATGAAAAATGCTGTTTAGCTTTAGGCATTTCGCAAACGTAATAATTGTGCTTATACTAAATTATGAAATAAGTATTAAAAATAGTAGGTATTGATTGTTGGTGTAAATTGCTTCCATTTCCTAAATACTAGGTGTACCTGAAGTACTGGTTTTTTCTTAATTTGGCTAAATGTCTGACTGAGACCTGAAAAAGAATTATTGTCCGTCTTCAAATTTTTCTACTTCTTTTGCTGGCTTAAGTCTCGAATGATCAATAGACAAATAATTTTGTCAGTTCAAAATTGTTTAATCTAATCGCATGTAGCTTACGTGACTGCGGTATTACGCATTACAACGCGGAACAGGTGAAAAATATGCGAATGAATAATCTCATTTGTAATGCTAATGAGGATGAGTAATGCACTGTACTTCATTTTGTGAATTACTAGTGGTCGCCCTCGTCCATCCATATGTTCAAACAGAAGACCTCGCGAAAATTAAAAACTTAAAATGGGGGCTTTCTACCCCCATTTCCCCAATCAAAAAAGGCTGACGTTGGAAAAATGGTTTTAAATCAAGGAAAACTTGTGCCAATACCGCTAGCTCGGAACACACATACAGACCAGACAGCAAACGAAAACAATGGTCCAGTGTGGTCTCGAAATGTAGACGCTTCTCTCGCTCGGTTAAAGGAAGAAAATACTACAACCAAACTATAAAGTCAATACTTAAGCGATAAATTGCCTAAAGAATACACTTAATTGAGAAAGGTCCTAAGTCAAACAATATTTTATTTAAACAAGTAGGTAGGTACTAAGAGAAGTGTTAGCAATTTACAGAATTCCATAACGGCAATGCACTTTGAATAAAATTTTGTTGTGACAAATATTACAGTTCGATTTAGACTGATTCAATGTTATATATATGTAAATGGTAAAGTGGGTATATTATGCAATCATAACATTGGTTAAGGCGCCTAATTAGAATATGATATGAGACGCTGTGGACACCTAAGGTGACCAGTTTGTACCTATTACATGAAAGGGTGATTAATTTTGTTCCACATTCTATCACAAGTTAAATACCTACACAAGAATGTGCACGACACTTATGTAAGCACTCCCTATTTTTAAGGAATTTAATCGTAGATCAGAACTTTAAAACGAAAATTCTAAAAAAAAGCCGATAAGTGTGTGAAAGTGAACAAAAAAAAGTTAATAATTAATATAAGAACTTTTTTGTTGTAAAAGTGTAAGTTAGCTTTACTTTTAATTAATTCGTAATTATGGAAATGAAAATTGTTATAGATGTTTTATATCACGAAATTCGTTTGGCTCTTTATTCGACGCTTTGTTGACCGCAATGGCGTCCCGTCAGAGGCTGTAACGCTCCTCAAGTAATAGCTCCCGAAGACGATCAATTTTATGGTCAAGTCTTCGTCAAGCACGTATAAGAACAAAAACCATTAAAATCGATCGTCTACGGAAGCCTTTACGTACAGTTATACAATGTGCATGAGCAGTGCACACCAACAAACGAACTTCGTGAAATATAAATACTATATGTGATTCAATACTGAATTGTCTTTATAGTAAAGTTGTTGATGTGGCATGGGGTGATAGAAATGGTATTTCGTTATCTTGGTGTGTACAGAGTGGGATCAAAATATTCAAAGATATGAGAGTGAATGATTTGCATATACAATACATACCTGATATAAATACCAATATATTTAAAAGTAGGAGGAACTCATTATAACTAGTGGCAGGTTAAGATTACCGTTTTGACGTGAGTTCAAGTAAAGTGAAATGGGAATTTATTATAAAAAAAAATCAAATGCGTCTCGCAGTCGACCCTGACTGACCCTGCCCGATCAGTCGTCCAGCACGCAGCAAGGCCTCTTGTTCGTCAAAACGGCATTCTCATAACGTGCTAATAAATAATTGTTTTAGGTGTGACGTGTGACAATTAAAAGATAACTAGATATCGATATATTAGTGTTTGTTGGAAATTTTGTATCATTTATTGTAGAAGTTTGAAACACCTGGATTGCTTGTATTAAACGCATGCAATGAGTATCTGTTAGAAACGCTATATTGAAAAGAGTTACTGCAATGGGATGAACGCTCGCATGTTAAACAAAAGCGCTGGAGAGGTTTCTAAATACTGGTAAATTATAAATTTTAAATGTATCAATGCAGATCCTAAAAATCTTGACATTTTCTTTTCAATGTGGTTATTTTCATTGCAATTAGTTATTGAACGAGTTTAGTGTTAAGTATTGGCAGTGTCCTGTCATATTTTATAATGCTTGATCATAATTTATTGTATTGTGAGGATTCAATGAGAGCATGTCCGAATCGTTCGAGGAATTTACATAGAATAACGTCATTAAGATCTGAATCACTTCAGCTTTAAACGTTAGATGTGATAACACTGATTACGTAACTATATGTAATGTTTTAACCGACTTAAAAAAAGCGGTTCTCAATTAGTTGAAGTCAGTTTTTGTGTCAAAAGTTTGACGTTTTTTATACAAATCTAGTTTAAGCTTTAGCTTACCTATCTAATCTCCTTCACAATCCATCGCGCTTCATTTTTACTTCCATGTCTTCTCATTGTGATCCTTAATTGTTATTATAGATGTTATAATTCACGAAGTTCATTTGGCTCTTGGCTCTTCTACGCTTAGTTGATATGCTGACGTTACTTCGTTGACATAACTCGCGTCTCCACAGAAACTGAAGTATCGACACGATTTAAAATATGGTTGAAAACCGAGCGCTTTGTTGGCTACTACATGGTTTAAAACCAACAGTGTTCAACAGAACTTCGTATGGTTTGCAACTGGTTTGCCATCGTGTATTCTATGCTTGAGCGCTCCTACAATAAACCAATGTGCATGTCCACGACGAGACAGTCATAGTCAAACGGACTTCGTGAAAAAAAATGCTAAACTTTAGAACAGCTAGAAATTAGCTAACCAACTTTTAAAATTAACGATAACTGACTCACGATTTCTTGTTAAGATGGTAACAGACTCCATTACTGACTGACTTTAGTAACAAGTTGTAATCGAGTAATATTTTTTGCTACTAGTTGCCAATAGAGTTATTGCAAGTGCAGGTTGTGCTCTGACAACGACTTAATTCTTAACAAATAAGAGATCATTTAAATACCCTGTATCTATAAGGTTACAACTTAAAATTATATTTTTAGTTGGTAACTGGTTGCAAATTTAATTGTAATAGCAGTCGGAACAAGTAAAATATGGCATTAACTAGGCACATAACGGTCACAGATTTATGAATTATTTCTCTTTAACAGAAAAATGTAAGTGCTTTAAACACCAGCTGTATTTCATGCAACAATAAGAAAAATAATGTGTTGATATTATGAAAAACATGAGTAAACTTACGTACGTGTCCTCTCAACAATATTTGAATTTGATAATATTACAAAATTAAATATTAAGCAGAAATCAATATGCTTGTGTGATTTTTAGTGTGCTAAACACAACATATCCAGCGCCCATAATGTCATCATCTTCTGCATGCGGCGCATATGCTAACAGACAAGTCGTCTGTAGTATGCAGTAATAGGCTCACCTCTGTTACATGGGTGTAATCAAGTGACTGGCGTACAATACGTCCCTGTCCCTTTGGGGATGAAGACGTGTTATTGAGGTTTTTACAATAAGTTGCATGGAAAAGTAGACTTTACCTATGTAGGATACACTGCAAGGGTTTGTTTTATGCATCAGCATTACATAAATACAGCCGCACGATCGTGGATTGCCGGGCGCCCCGGGCAATCGCGAGAATTCCCAGTGGCGCCGCAGCCGGGCCGACTTCGGCCACTTAGGAATGTGGCCACGTATCTTTGGGGTCGGGTTTTATCCTACATCGGTAAGTGAAGGCATGCGTGGGTTGAAGGCTCACAGCACGCAGCCCTTCTAGCCTGCTTATGTAAGGACGGTGGGGTGACGGACTAGCCGTCGTTCTCAGGCACAGATCATGAGGGTCGATAGTCCTGCGCGTATTCTAGTCTGACCGCACACGTCGGAACTCAGGGGGGAGGGCCTGCTCACTCTCCCTACCGGCGCAGATTTTAGGCTACATTTTAGATAACTTGCTATGGGAAATGGGAAACAAGGTGCTCTTTGAAATGTTAGCAAGTTAGTTAACTTATTTTATATCTTCGACATTTATTTGGCCAGCAGGACATCGTCGATTTCAGTCTAGTCAATGATACGGCAAAAATGTGTTAATTTGGTCACTTGTCCAAAATTTTCTGCTTTATTATTTGTCGAATGTCTATCATCTTTAATCAACACTACCATGCGCTTTGGGCAGATAATAATCAAAGATAAATATTAAGCAATAAATAAATCTATTTACAAACTACATAACATTATTTCACATTCAACTCCCTTTATTTTCTAGACTTGTTTCGATTTCCATTAGCCTCATGTTAAGTGAATGGTGATTTCTCATTTCAAAATATGTCAATGCAGACGATGCTATTAGATGACATACAGTCAAAAATGTAAGAGTACCAATAAAAGGTTTGGTTGTTTTCTTCAAGAACTTAAACATTACTTTAGGACCCTCGCTAAGCTCTGGTATTCTAGCTGTGTTGTATCGGTTGGCTAGCTGTAACAAAAGGAAAAATAGGTTGTTAATATATTTTACGCTAGCTGATATTGTTTAGGAACCCATCACCGGGATAAAAAGTAACCTAAGTTACTCAGCGTTGTTGGTATGTCTGTCAGTTCAGGTCTACAGGCCGCATTTTTCAGCCGATTTTCATGAAATTTGGCACCAGTGTTCTTTGTTGCAAGGCGCAACTTTTGTCGAAGGGATTTTTCGATTGGGGGGAAAATGCGAAAATAACGCGAGGTCTACTGTTCACAGAACCACTAGTGTAGCTACATATCAGTGAAAAATTTTTCGAAATTGGTTCAGAAGATACAGAGCCTATTCCATTCAAAGAAACAATTAAGTACAGAATATAGATAAAAAACATAATTTCTCAGAATTAGAATAGTCAATCAGAAACCTTCATTATTTCTAACAATTTGGATACAAGCAGTGAAAAAAGTTAAGTTAATGTTGGGATGTAAACAATTTAGACTTGACAGCTAACTAACCTTCAAACCAAAAATTGGTAGAGAATTTATACATACCATTAAACCAGCCAATGGTCCTAACACCATTGGGTATGCCAGTCCTAAACTAACTTGTATAGCACCTGATCTGACTTCGTAACATATTGGACAGAGACCTCTTTTCATAAGCAGCATGTCTGTTGATACTAGCTGTAAACGAAGTTAATAGTCCTGTGATTATGGCAGTTTATAAATCAGGTAGAAAAGTTTATTAGACATGCTATGAAATAACAGTCCAGGTACAATAATATTCCCCACATTACCCCCGCTGTGGTGGTCCAACATAATGTCTGTTGAACTGCAGGTGCACCACAAGTTAGGTTGTCTAATGCCCCTAAAATCTAAGTGAGACCATGATGTACCTATGGAATAGTCAACATATTTACAGCGGCGGCCTTACCCATTGCGAGGCCCCTTTTTTTAATGCCTCGACAGCCCCTACGTCCATTGCTGGGCGCCCCAGGTACGCACTTGGAAGTATTCCCTGTGGCGCCGGCGGACTTTGGCCAACTATGTGGCCTCTGTCTGGATAGGATGGGGTTTTGTCCCGCATCATTGGGGTCAAAATAATACCAAGGTGGCAAGAGTTCAATTAGGTATGTTTTGAATAAATGAAATAGTTTAATAACTTTAAGTTTAGTTTACCGTTATGTTATAATCTTAATAAATAATTAAGGATAAAATCAAAAATAAAAAAACAATCAATTTTTTTGCTTGATTCGTTGCGCAAGGCCCCTGGCAAGCGCGAGGCCCCGGGCGATTGCCCTGTTCGTGTTTAACCAAAAAAGTATAATATGTAAATTGGCTTAAAGTACAGCTAGTGATGTTATAGCAACTTAAAGTATATGGGTCAATGAGTAGGTCCACTACTTACATGTCTGTGAAAAAGTGCAGTCAATACTGCGGGCATAGCAGTTATAGGTAGTACAGATGCAAAGTATCCATATGTACCTAGTTTTAGCTTCTGCCTGAAGAATCTGTTTATCATTAAGCCCGAAAAACCACTAATCCCGCCGAGAATTACCGGGGTGTACTTCAGCGCCCATCTATAAAATCGACAATACTTTTCACTCTTGTAATTATTTGATCAGAACCAAATATGATTTATTTCTTCATGCGATCATTATTCTAGGTAATATCGAACAATATTCGTAATAATTATTGATTCTTTGGTGATCAACTTACACATCAGCTGAGTATTCCCAATCGGTCACCAAATTCCACACATACTTGGTAGCTTCCATTTCATCCAGTTCCACAGCATCACTAGGTATTTCCTTGCCTCTCTGTAGTGCCATATTATTTACAAATTGACACTTAATATATGAAATGAATTAAATAATGTTGTTTACGAGAAATCAATATAACCTCACTTTTTCAGGTTGGATGGATTCTGTTGTCAAAATCAGCTGTGACTTTTTTTAATATTCTGGCGAAAGATGACAGGCGGGATTGTATTCAATAATTTATAAACTATGACTTTTTATAACTAAAACTAGTAACAGACGCTCCGATTTGGTCGGGCCCGACCACGACCAAATTGGAACGTGTGTAGGGCGGTCGGCCCGACATAATTATTAATAATACTGGTCGGACGTGGTCGGCTCGCCGACACATCCGACAAGCCGACCATCCAACCAAATTGGTACAAGCCGTGCGCAGGCACCTGGCTCGAAAAGAACCCTCCTCCCGCTTCCGCGCGCGGGGCCCCGCTATCGTCCGGCGAAACCGGTAGCGTCAGAGCGTCAATTCAGCGTCACACTCGCCGTTGCACATTTCGTTCCGTTTGAGTAATTTTGTTACTGAGTTTTTGTTATTGTTACGTTTGGAACTTTATTTGTTACTAGCTGTTGCCCGCAGCTCCGCCTGCGTGTTACTTTAGATCTACATAACTTTTTTATTTATGAAGCGATTGAAAACCAAACCGTAAATTCAAATCAAAAAATCAAATCGTTTCTGAGATTAGCGTGTTCAAACATTCAGACAAACAGACAAAAGTTCTAAAAACCATTGTTTTGAAATTTATTGCGTTCATAAAGCCCCCCTACGCCAGTTTATCTATTATATCTTCTATTATATTCTGTATTATACGAGTACCATAAAAAATCATCTTAAGATACGAAAATATGACATATTATTTATCATCTACGTCGTGTATGATAGTCCATTGAATTGTATGGCGAGCGATATTGTATCTTAAGTTAAAATATTATAGTATCTTAGCTGTGTGCAGCGCCCCTTAGCGAACTCCACTGCGGGTGACGTAACCTGTTCTGAAGAGCTCTTCAATCTGATCCCACCCTCTTTCTTCCGATCCCGAATAACGAGTGCCGGGCAGAGATGCCACTCCCACACAGTGGATAGCATGTTCGCGAGAACCGAACGTTATAAACGTTCTTTTCTCTGCCGCGTATATAACCGCGCATATAACCCTGGGTTCTTTAAGCGGAGCGTGAAGAGGCACATCAGTAGGTAGTCAAGTTGAGGGCCACTGTCTATAGTATTGTGTGCTGTGAGAGTGGCCCACAATCGCTAGACGTCGTCACGACTTTCCACCAGGCGGGCGGCGTCAATTTGGCGAACCCAATATAAAAAAAACCTACGACGTTTTGCACGTTTTGATTTTATTACGCCAAAGAAGTAGTATAGTAGTTTTTTTTGCACTCATTACTTTAAACGTCGTACGTTAGAGCCAGGTGCCATGTTAATTCGCACGAGTTGTAGATAATCAAAGGTGGCATGACGTCTGTACACTACTACAGAGCAAGGCAACTGACGGTTGGATGGCCGACCGTCGGAACGTCTATAGAAATGTTGGATTGGTTACACCGTCGGCCGCGATTTGGTCGGGGCCGACCAAATCGGAGCGTCTGTTAGCGGTTAAGATTTCGTATGTAGAATCGAAACGGGCGGAATTAGGTATTTGACACATTTTGTGCGTGAGTCCGGGGTTACCAATGGCGGTCAGCCAGTAGGTACGGCGATTACATGGTTTTGATCTTTTTTTTATTTTATTTATAATATTATATTGTCTAGGTTAGCATATAAAGTTATACAACGTTATAGACCTCCTCTATACAAAGGGGCTCTACCAACATATTTAGGTCCCCAACGACCTCATCTGCTAGTGGCGCACCTGCTGATCAATTTACGGTAGCTATGAAGTGGCTTCGGCCCCTACGTGGGTACCAGGTGGTACAACAGTGTTGGTCCGCGGGGGTACCACCGTGCAGCTGTGATAAAGCCCCACAAGTAACCCAGCCCAGGCTGGTTGCGTAAGGGGTTCAACAGCTGCACCGCCGGGCCCGGGGCCATGTATGGTGCAGCAGGCATGGGACCAGTGGGGGCAAAGCGGAGTCTGGTGTGGGTGGTGTGGGTCGATTCGCCGGCCAGGGAGACCCTTAGCAACGGCGTTGCCGCGGCCGCCCGCAACACAGTCATGGGGCCCGCCTGGGACCAACCACACCAGGAGGCTGCCCCACATGTTCTCGCGCATAATCCTGATGTGGGATCGCCGCTCCGGGTGGTAACCGGTGTGGGTTAGCGTCGTAGCCCTTCCGTCCGGCGGGTCGGCTCCAACCTAACCACACGGTTCCAGACGAAGCTGGCCCCTGCACTTTGTCACTTATTACTGCTGCACCAAATGTCGCCCTGTCTTCA